>JZKD02S1675150.1:1236072-1263479 GCA_000966675.3 Picea glauca | reverse complement strand
CTCTTAAACCACTTTGACTACTTTGACCTTTTGGGGCTTCTAGATGACATATGAGGGTCCTCCAACTTCGTAAGGCCATAACTCTCAAACTGTGAGGAGTTATGTGACGTTCCACGTACCACCAGAAATGGAATGACATGTACTATCCATATAGAATAGTATTAGCTACAAATATATCAAAACTCGTACCATTATCCATCAAACAAACTTGGGTCCATTACCCAAACCTCGGTTCTCCAACTTTTTATGGCCATAACTCTCTAACCGTGAGGAGTTATGTGACATTCCACATACCACCGGAAATGGCATGACAAGAACTATCCATCTAGGATAGTTTCACTGGAAAATTCACTGACCCTCATCTCATTTTTCCACAAATAAGCATGGGTTCTCTAACCATACTTCTAGGATAACTCAATCCGCAAAGCGTCTTCCCGTGAGGGATTTCACCATAAGGGGACCACTTTGGAGTTCATCCATTTGTACTTATTATCAACCATGACAAGACAATAATGAGTCATCTTTGCATCAAACAAAATTGGGTCCATTACCCAAACCTTTGTGCTACTAGGCTTTCTTCAAGGGTTGACATCAATGGCAACCAACCTTAATCAACAATTCCCACCAAAACAATGCCACAAAGCAATCTTTCATACTGCAAAGTTTAGCCTCTTCACAATCTGATAAGAAGGTGAACATAAGGACACTGCAACCACTGCAGCCTTAGCCCAAGACCTTTCTATCTAGCAAAAGCAGGTCGACTAGATTGTATAAGAGTACCAAGATGTTCTTGTTGCACCTATGGGGGTGCCTCCATACTGCCCAATCAAGCAAGGCTATAACATAACCCTTCATACTCTTCATGTTGCATCTTCACTGACATAGTCCTTCCACTTAGGTAGATCATGCAACTATATTGGTTGAATGAATCCAACCCCTCCAACAACAGGTTCATGATAGCCTTTAACAAGCTAAGCAGGACAACTTCTTCAACAAGGCAAGCAACGCACCAAGATTCAGATTTAGCAGAAGTCTCCCTGTCTCCCAAGGGAACTTGATGCAATGGGGACCATTGCTTCCTAAAGGGGAAGGAATGTAACACCCATGTTTCCCCCAACTTGTAAATAATCAGTAATCATAATCACCATGTTATGGCATGAGAACAATGTAAATGTATTATGGTTTAATATTCCAATGACTGACTGTGGGGGTGAAGCCTCAAAGTACTGGCCATGATATCACTAAAGTAAAGAGTGAGGAAACTATAGAGAGGGTTCATTAGTTCAAATGACCCAAATTCCCTTTGTTGAGATAATAAGCCTCATTCGGATCCCAAGGGGAGGAATCAGTTAATGAAGAAAGGAATGGTGGTTGAATACTCAAACACCCCCATGAATGGAAGCATGGTCTGATTGAAGAATGTCAGCCCAAAGTACTACAAGGTCTGGCAGACCAGGTTAACTCGAGTTCCCTTCTGACAGAAGGAACATGATAGGTCGAGAACCATCCTGGAAAAAGATATACAGAAAATAGAGATAAGGAAAAAGATAGATAGACAGAGAGAGGAATGTGCAGATCTCTCCAATGGATGATGAACAGAAGTTCGCGAGCTTGATGCTGAGTGAGAATCTGATAAACCTCACCAAGGCCATGACAGAGAAAGAGATCTCTGAGAGTTTGCAGAGAACATAACCTGAGCAGAAGCTTAAACAGAGAAAGAATCCCTGAGAAATTGTGAGAGTTCCCTAGTGATATCATGTTTTGGCATGAGGGTGGCCAGAGTGCTAAGAATGAATGCCTCTAAGCCTATGGTTGGGTGGAGAGGCGAACACCCACAGTCAGTCGGTTGGTGATTGACTGTAATAGATAAGTATTTTTATGCCCGGTATCCTAGAATTGCAATGCATGATTTCATTATCTGTAAATGTGATAACTTGTGCCTTGCGTGAATGGATGATAATGGTGTTTACTATCCTTCTATAAAATGTTGTGTTTGATTGGTGGTATATTGTTTGGATGATCGATATTTAGGACTTTGGTCACCTAGTTGATCGAATATTTTGAGATGGGATTAACTGGAATGCTTAAGCTCTGTCGATCCCTCAAATTTCTCCTTCGCGGGAATACTGAGTTCGAACTCTGTGGAAGGAGGGAGCCTCCTTCAGAGTTTTCACCTGTGTGACCAAGGGCTTGCGCCTACAGCCTTAACCAAATATCAACTAAGAGAAGATCTCATAGCCCCAGATTCATCAAAGGGTCCATATGACCAGGGTCTAGGAACCCTGCGCTAAGTAAAAAAGGAGCTAACTCTTGATGGCTTCGGAGCTTCGGAAGCTCGAAGCCCTAGGATGTCAAACTTCATAATTGTCAAAAATACCCAAATGTTGGAGTCACGAAAGGTTGTGAGTCATTGATATGGGGAGTCCATTGGGGCCCCTTTTCGATCGTCCGATCATCTAGTGGAAGGTTTCATGTATGGTACTTCGACGAAGTTCCACTTTGGGAGAATGGATATGCTATAGCATCAAACTCCCTGAATGCCGAAGTTACGAAGTGAAGGAGAGCTATATATTTGGGGTAGATCATCAAGATCCCCACCTACCATCCGATCATTTAGGAGAAGGGACCCGCACAGGGTACTTCGACGAAGTCCCGCTTCGGGAAAATGGAATGGCGGTGAAGCCAAAATTCCGAAGGTCGAAGCTGCGAAGTGACCAAGACCATTGATCTAGGGATCCTTTGGGTTCTCTCCTAGCCATCGGATCTATGTCAACCCGACGTTGACTGCTTCGGAAGAACAAGGATGTTGTAACGTCAAAAACTCCCGAAGGCCGAATTCACGAAGTGACTAGGACTATAGATCTGGGGATCCTTCGGTCCTATCCTAGCCGTCAGATTAACGATGTTGTCAGCCCGACATTGACCGCTTCGGGAGGATGGGGGTGTTGTGACACCAAAACCCCCAAAGGCAGAAGTCACAAAGTAATGAGGACCGTCAATCCTCAAACTCTTTGGGATCCCTCTAAGTCATCGATATACAAGGACCTATGGCACTAGATCTTTGAGTTCGAAGACTTGGCACTCTAGGGAAAGTTGAGTTGTGGTGTATCGAAAAGCTGCGAACCCCAAAGTAACGAGAGTCGTCGATTCGAGGATGCTTCGGGACTTTTCCTAACTGTCAGATCTGGGTTGTGGTCAGCTTGATGCTGACCAACTTTGGAAGAAAAGAGGAGTTTGCATCGCAAAACCCCCGAATGTTGATTTCTCGAAGTAACAAAAGTCGTAGATCCATGGTTCTACGTGGTCGGATCTTGACCGTGAGATCCAAGAAATGTTAGAAGACTGCTAATCCGGAGTGACGTGGCACAGTGATGTCACCTAGGGTGACGTGGACCAAATTTTGACATGCCACGTGTCACCTGGATTCATGCATATCACATACCCTATAGACCCATTGGAACATGACACGTGTCACCCCTGGCCCCTTCCATGTGTCAGCCCCAGGTACGAGCCGCCTAGCCAACATAGTCGGTGAAGTGATTGGAACTCCGAGAGTCCGAGACTTCGGGACTCCGGAGGATTAGGGTGTAGCGTTGTAAAGAGACCAAAAGGTCAGAAGACCAGAGCCACGTGGCAAGCTTACGAGACTTTGGGAATTCGGGACACAAGAAGGTCTCATGCATAGAAAGTAAGGAGGCGTTCAAGGCCGAAGTGTCAAAGCTCCTGCTAGCCTGCGTGTTAGACGAAAATTGAGTCCAGTCGTGGGATCACATGGTGGATGGACTTCCACCGTGGATGAAGGAACCTGGAGACAATGCGTGTGAGGTGGATTCACGTGGATGCCACATGGCCCTCAACCAATGGATGCTTGAAGAACTTCAGAAAGGTATATCCGCTAGTTCTAAGCTCGGTTTTGAGCATGGATACTATGTTTGGAAAGCTCTTAACGAGCATAATGTGATAGAGACCCTGAATGAAGGATTTGACCACTTAAGGAGAACCGAATTTTAATGCCCCATCCCTAGGAAAACCACTCAGGGGTCGGGTGTGTTACAAGGAATAATCCAGATGGATCTCGATGGCCATCCACCTTTTCCATTGAATCACCATTTTGAGCTTGTGGTTTTGATAAACCATGATATTTACCCTTTTGATGGGGAATGGAATGTAATGCCATCTTCATTTGTTAATTACAAACATCATGTAATGATTTCCTAGTGGTCTTATGTACATGCCTACAACATAGCGTTAATTCACCGTATCCCATTAGAACTTTGCAGTTAAGCACACTCAAGCTAGAGTAGTACTGGGATGGGTGATCGCCTGGGAATTCCTAGTGTTTTACATGCCTATGGAATTTTATAAACTTAGTCCAATTTATCCCACATGCATCATGGGAATTGTTCTCCTCTCACTCTCTCATATATAATTGAGGTGAAGGATGCCCTTTAAGCATGCAATGGAGTGTGATGTAAAGCTTGTTGTGAATGAAGCGTAGCCAACATCTCTTTCTTTTTAGAGATAGGCTACCCCATTCTGCCAGTTTGTGTTCCACAGTGTTTTTCTCTCTTGTTCATTAATAGAAGTTGGTTTTCACTATATTTTTGTGTTCTCCGCATTATCTCTATGTATTTCCTTATTATATATCGGTTATATTTTTGTCTTCATGTCGTTCTCAAAATAATCTAGATCATAGGGATCAAGAGAAAGTAAGCATCGGTGCTTGAAAGGAAGGAAAGCATTGAATGATGGTATAAATAGAAAAATTGGCCATGACAATTTTTTATATTGTAACCTAACCAAAGCACTTTTTTCGCAAAAACCTATTATCTACACCTCTAGAGAAGATAAGAGAGAAGGAGCTTTGTTAAAACCTCTACCAAACCATATTTTTCTCGTAGTGTTGCTTACGATCCTGGATAAGTATGGTCATAATACAAGTAATTTGTCATATCTTTATAATGAATACCATCACTTTGTGTTGATCTAGAAAAGTCTTTGAGCTAACCATAAACACACAAACTAGTGCATGCAAGATGACTTGATGTACCACCTTGGAAAACTTTGTGTTCCTCAAGATGAACAATGCCATAAATTGATTTGGGATGCCCATTTTGCAAAGTATTTGGGTCATTTTAGTGTCAAGAGACCTTAGGGGCACTATAGAAATACATTTTCTATCCAAATATGATACATGCCATTAAGTGCCACATCCATTATTATGTTGCATGCTCCATAACCAAAACTACACACCTAATGCAAGGTTCTCCATGCCTCGACAATCCCAAGGAGGCCTTTGGGGTTAGTCTCCGTGGAATTCCTTACATGACTACCTATTATTAAGTGCCACATGGACATCATTTTTGTTGTAGTTGATTGATTTTCCAAGATGGGTATCTTAGCACCACATTTCAAGACAAACACAACACTACATATTGTTTATTTAATCTTCTTACATGAGTAGGTTTGCTTTGGACTCTTTACATTAATAATTTTTAATTGAGACTCCAAGTTTCTTTATGCATTCTTGAGGTCTCTTTGAGTACAATGGATACTATAATTGATATGTCCACTACATTCTATTCTCAATGAAATGGGCAAACAAAAGTGGTCAATTAAAGAATCATACATCTTCTACAAATGGATAATCATTAACACCAGTGCACCTAGTATACCCACTTCCTTACACTCACTGCAACTATAATCAAGCCCATAACGCTACATACTATACCTTGTTCAAGTTTTGTCTAGTATTCCAACTAATAATGCATACTGATAGTAGCTCATTGCAAGACTATCAACATAGAGAGAAACTAGCAAGATAATCAAGTCACTATAACAAATCCAACTATTCAATGTTAATTCCATGACATCCTAAAGTATATTATTGTTGATTACAAGCTCAAACAGGATAAAGACCATGTTCCCCGCACCTTTTAGATAAAAAATAAAGTATATCTTCAAATCGAGAAGGAGAAGTTCAAAGGCCATCATCACAAGCTGAGACCTCTTTGTTATGAACCTTAGACCACACTAAAGTAAATTGGAAACAACACATTCAAGCTAGATATTTCACCTTACTTGGATTTATATCCCATGTTTAATGTGGACTTACTACACCCATATAATGCACCTTTGCTATAATAATTCACTATGCAACCAGAGAAACCAACCATGGTTGATCCAAAGTATAATGCACCAACAAGGGTAGACAAAAATTTAAAGCATTGAACCAAGCATATACATAACAAGTGAATTCTACTATTTAAAGTTCTTAAGGCAAGATAGTATCCCACGTAATCTCAATGGTTCACCTTGTATCAACTTCATTTTTGAAGTTCCCTCACTTGCATGTTGAAGTCAACCAAATGCACAAAGGGGCATGTAATGGAGACTATTTATATCTAAAGGGGTGACTAATCTAGGCATCAACAAAGTTGCAAGTTCTAGTACAATCATTAAGATTTCCCTTAGTAGCAATGTCCACAACAAGCTTTTTGGCAATGTGATCATGCTGAGAGGTTTTACACTAAGATTTGTGATTGTAGTAATGCAACACTAATGTTAACATATGCACCAATGATGCCTATGATTAGCCCAACACCAACAATGCCTTATCACCATGCCAAGGTCAAGTAATATCTAATCATTAGTGCCAATGTTTGTTGAAATATTGTGTAACTGCAAAGAATATTCTTATCCCCTTTTGTGGATTAAATCATAAATATAATATGCAAATTAAGAAGTTGGTTCCCAGGCAAATTAAAGTGGTTCTAACTACCCAGAAAGAGAAGTCGGCCCTGCTAGTGAAGAGACACCTCCTTTCAGTGCTTGCCAGTTTGTATAAATAAAGGAAGCCAATGCCTCATTTATTCACTCACTCAACTGACTCATCTAGTGTGCAAGTATTGAAGGAAGTCACAGTTACCAGTTGTCGGAAGAAGGAAGAGAGAGAGGCACATTGCTTGGGAGAGGATATTCTCTAGTGTTTGGTTTATTGTCTTGGCATTGGATTGGCTATGGTTCTTTAACTATTTTCTGGTCTAGCATCATGGTAGTTTGTCTCTCGTAGAGAGAGAGCTATTCTGGTACTGTACTTGGTTATTGAATCTATATTAAATAATTTTTGTTGGGTTTTCTTCCCCTTGAGGGTTTCCCAGGATAAATGCTTGTGTATCATGTGATTGTGTTTCTCTTAGTGATCCTATCTATGCTATGGTTATCTAGTAAATTGAAAAGAAACCTAAGAATAGTTTACTTTAACATGGTTTCAAAGCTAAGCTGAAGAGAGCATCTTTCACTAGATAAAGAAAAACGTCACTGTTGTTGTACAAGAAAATTAGGGCTTTTTATTGAAGAGGAATTTCAACCCAAAAGTCATCTAGAAAAGTGCGCCCTAGCCCTAGGAACTCTTTGGCACCTTCAGCGCACCTTTTCAGTGGATATAACTCCTGGAAAGTGAAACCCTAGTTTTCACCGGTGCTAGAAGTACCAGAGAACTAGAAAGTTGTAGTCCATAATTCCGCATGTCCAATTTCAAGGGTTAGAAATTGGAATTTTCAGAAACTGACTATACCTACATACTCACCTCAGTCCAATGCATCTTTTGGTGAGTTCAGTTTTCAAATCCAAGAAATTTGATTTTTCAATTATTTCTATAGCCCAGAGGGCTAGGGTTTCTACAACAAGAAAGAATGGCTACCTATACGAGGGTAGAAGACCGACTGAAAGGATCTGGAAACTTCAGATCTTGGAGGCATAGGTTGTAGATGATTCTAGACGAGAATGATCTCCTAGAACATGTTACAGTGGGTGTACCAGAACCAGAGGAAGAAGAGAAAAAGACCAAGCATAAGAAGAATGAAAAGAAAGCAAATAGAATCGTGTCAAATTCAGTAAAGGATCACTTGATCCCTCATATATCCGAACTATAGACATCAAGGCAAATGTATGAAGCACTCAACAGGTTGTATGAAATCAAAGACATTAGTCGAAATCTTGCCTTAAGAAATCAGCTTCGTAATATGAAGATGGAAAACTCAGAATCTATCTCATCCTATCTTATGAGAGTTTCTTAGATTAGATATCAGCTTGTAGCTATTGGAGATGTCATTAGTGACAAAGAGCTTGTAACCACAACTCTAAATGGGTTTCCAACATTTTGGATTCCTTTTGTACAAGGAGTGTGTGCAAGAAGCAAGTTACCCGAGTTTGATAAGTTATGGGAAGATTGCACACACGAATAATCTAGACTTACATACCAACAAAAGAGATTAATTGTTGACGAAGAGAAAGCTCTTACAATTCAAAAGAACAGAAGAAGCTTCTTCAGGAAGAACAATAAAGAAGCTAACTCCGTAAGAGTTCCAGATAAGAAGAAAGATGCATCAAAGATCAAATGCTACAACTGTCAAAAGTTGGGACATTTTTCTTATGGTTGTCCTCAATGAAAAGGGAAAAGAAGCATCAAGCACATGTGGCAGAGGAAGATGAATCTCCTCCCTCAAAGAAAGCTTTAGTATAAATCGAGGATTATGTACTTTAAGTTGAAGATAGTTGATCTGAAGAAAGATAACAAATGGTGGAGTCCATGGAGCCTCCCCACACAAAAACAAAAGATAAGTATTCATATTTATTTTTAGTATCTTGTTTACTTTAATACTTTATCATTACAAGTTAGATTTTTGTGAGAATGTTAATTAACCTCGTTTTATTTAAGTGTCTATGTAAATTTATGAAGGAAGTATCAAAGAAGAGGATACAGAAAGAGATAAAATATTTATTTCATGTATGATCACTCATGAAAGTGACAAATGTATGTGTTTAAATATGATAGTAAGGGAAAATGTGGTAATTTCATAGCTAGAGTGAAAAAGAGTTCAAAAGTCTTATTCATGATTAGGGTTTCAGATATGTACATGGTTGAACAAGTTTTGCTTAAGAAAATATGTGTACTACTCTGATAGAGATCATGATATAGTTTTATTTGATTACTGCTTATTGTTACTTACTGATTGGCTAAGTGGCATATCTTAGAAAGCATACTGTAGGTAAGTTTACAGGTCTCGAAAGAAAGAACTTATGCCTTGAATTTCAAAAGTTAGACAGCATGAGAAGGACGTATGATATGGTGACAGTCAGTAAAGACCAGAAAATATCCAGTATTTATATAGGAGCAGGAGGCTCCAAAAGATGTAGAACAAAAATGTTCAAGATGAAGAGAAAGATGGATACTCAGATATAGTTGATGAGATGTAGGTAACTACAGGTTGCTCCAGTACCGTTCTTATAGATGTAGAGGGAGCAGGTTGATCCAATATGAAGTCAGAAAGAAAGAAATGTTTGAACTCAAGAAGGCACCCATGATATTACAAAAGCTAACTTCAAGGACGATGATTATCAGATGTTACACAGTTAAAGAAGCTCGTAGTTTGGTGCAAGAGGGAGCTATGTCTCCGAGTTCAAAATGGAGAATCATGATTTGGTGCAGTTAGGAAAGTAGTGGTCCATGGAACAATTTACTCAGTGGAGGAGTAATGATATATTTTGATCAAGATGAAAGTTATCTAGTAGATGAATGGTGCCCAACAGATGGGTAGCATGGTATTATACCATGGAAAGATTTTGGACCACAAGAGATATTTTCAAATCCCATAGCTATACCTTCGTAGAGAAGGAATGAGCAATCCCACAGGTAGACCTTCATAGAGAAGGAAAAGAGAAGAGACCTTCATAGAGAAGGAAGAGACCTTCATAGAGAAGGAGAAAGAGAAGAGACCTTTATAGAGAAAGGGAATGAGAAATTTGCCAAGGTTTGCCTTTGTCCAAGTGTTGAGTTTTGGATACTCTAGGGACATGCTAGAATACCCTTGTAGAGAGGGGTGTGACCACCCTCTTAGAGAGGAGTGTGGATGTTTCTCCAAGGGGCAGCGGGCAGATACTCTCCTCTGGCCAAGGATTGCGTAGCCTGGAACACAAACCTTGACCATGTGGAATGGTCAGTTGGCTCTTGAGGTTTGTGTCATGTTCCCATGTGGATGATGGAAAGGGAGTGTAGTCTTGCCCAGACTAGCATCTTAGCTTCTCTAGTTCATGTGGGATGACTAGGAGTGAAGCTATGGTAGTAGTCCTCCCAGTGGATGGGTGAGATAGATGACTACAAGAGAAGGGAGAACATAAAAGGAATGGAAAAACTCATAGAATGTCTTTTGTGTGAAGATAAGATATCTTCTGTGTGAAGATAAGAAAGAGTATCTTCCGCGTGAAGATGAAAGAAAGAAAGAGTATCTTCTGTGTGAAGATAAAGAGAACAAAACTTCTTTAATATGGATTCATGGAGAACCAGTTAGTGATCGTGATGCCAGATGACCAAGTGGATTATATTGATGCCTCATGTTATCCAATTGATGTTATTACCCAGTTGATGATGTTACCTAGTTGATGATGTTGCCCAGTTGATGATGTTACCGAGTTGATGATGTTGCCTAGTTGATGATGTTATCCAATGGATGTTGCTACCCAATTGATGATGTTATCCAATTGACGTTGTTGTCCAATTGATGATATTTCCCAGATGATATTGTTCAGTTGATGATGACATCCAGTGACCTGTCAAAAGATAAAGAATATCCTTCTTGTTAAGAGGGAGTGTTGAAATATTATGTAACTACAAAGAATATTCTTATCCCCTTTTGTGGATTAAATCCTAAATATAATATGCAAATTAAGAAGTCGCCCCCTAGGCAAATTAAAGTGGTTCTAACTACCCAGAAAAAGAAGTCTGCTAATCTGTCCATCCGTTGCACTCTTGGTCCTATAGACCCATTTGCATCTGACAAGTTTCCTCCCAAAAGGAAGGGGAACCAGATCCCAAATCTGGTTCTCGAGGAGGGAGTTGTACTCCTCCTGCATGGTGGATTCTCAAAAGGGATTTCCAGCAGCCTTACCATAAGACTGTGGATCTGAAGACTGAACCAAGAAAAGATGCCTGGAGGGAAATGGTTCAGTGGTAGTGAGTGCAACAGGAGGCTCCTCAAAATCAGATTAAGTCCTCCTAGTATCAGCTGGATCACCAGCGGGATCCCCTGCATCTTGAAGAGTAGTTTGTGCCCACTTGGGCCTCTTCTTTGGCTCTGCAACTGCATCTGGATGCTCTGACTCTGCATCTAACTATACTGACTATGTACCTGAATCATCTGAGTCCTATGAATCAAAACTCTCTTCTGAATAAGAGTCGGCATGTGCATGCTCAGCATCTCGGATAGGTGGAAAATGAAGGTGTCTGCATGCGGCTGTTGAGGTACATGCAAGACACTTTCCTCTAATTGGACACTTCGCTCAATGATGAGTCGGTCTGAGGAAAGATTAATAAGTCTATATCCCTTCACATCGTCAGGGTATCCAACAAAAATACATTCAGTGCTTTGTGGATCAAGTGCCTTCATCTTTTTAGAGGGAATCTTGGCCCATGCACGTGAACCAAAAATACAAAAGTGGGTCACTTCCGGTTTGAGGCTGTTCCAAGCCTCGTAGGGGGTCTTATCCTTGACATATCTATGGGGAGATCTGTTTTGGATGTATGTTGCACAATTAAGTGCTTCGGCCCATAGTCTTCGTGGTAGTGACTTTGCATGTAGCATGCAAGATGCCATCTCCTTTAGAGATTTGTTTTTCCGCTCAACAACTTCGTTTTGCTACGGAGTATAGGGAACTGTGTGTTGCAACTGAATCCCTGCCTCATGGAAAATATTATGGATCTCATGATTGACATACTCTCTCCCGTTATCAGTTCGAAGGACTTTGATTTTCTTTCCGGACTATGTCTCAACCAGGGCTTTGAAATCTTTGAGGTGTTGAAAGACCTCATATTTTTGCCTGAGAAAGTAAATCCATGTAAAACGTAAGAAATCATCAACAAAAATGAGAACAAACCTCGCTTTGCTGATAGATGGATGCGGAAAAGGACCCATAAGGTCATTGTGGACCAGATCTAAAGGCACAAAATCTTTCTGAGACTTTCCTTTGTCGAATTTCTCTTGAGGGTGTTTTCCAAGAACACATCCCTCACATACTCCCTTAGAGAAATGGATGTCTGGTAGACCATCAACCAATATTTGCTTGTTAAGCTGTTGCATGTATCTAAAATTCAAATGTCCAAACCTTTCGTGCCATATCCTACTACTTTCATCAGCATGAGTAAGTAGTGAAGCAGAATCCGGTTCAATAAATTCAGAAAATGTATACAATCTAGACTGATGATTTACCTCACCGGTAGCAACCCTGAAGTTGGTTTGCATGTCATATATGTTCACTACATTTGGTGTGAATATGACTTTCTTTCCAGTGCCAGAATTTGTCATCTGATACATGGAGAGAAGGTTGATAGAAAGTTTGGGAATGTACAACACATTCTCGAAGCTTCCGTTGGTGAGTTCAATCCTTCCTTTGCCGGTGACTTCGATTGGAGAGTTGAACCCCATCAGAATAGGAGGACCTTTTCATGCATCCAATGAAGAATAAAATACTTTTGTGGGAGCCATGTGATGTGATTCTCTTGAATCTACGATCCAAGCATCAGGAGAGGAGTTGGTGGCAATCAAGGCATAGCTAGAATTGCCTTTCTTGGGATTCTGATCTTCTGACTTCTTCTTCTTGGCACACTCATGAATGCGATCTCCAAGGTTGTTTTGCTAAAGTATTTGAGTCATTAGATCTAATTGTTTTTGCATGCATGCAGATTTTGGATGGAATCCTTTGTGACAATATGTGCATTTATCCCCTTTTCTTCCATTTTCCCATTTGGATCCAGAGGCATCGATGAAGGGTTTTAAGTACCCTTCCTTCTTCGGATTTGCATGAGCTTTCCTTTTTCCTTTATCTTTAGATTTCTGATATTCACGACTGCCATCTTGCACAATAAGTGCATGCGCCTTTGGGCCTTTGATTTTGCCCATGTTGATGACCTTGGTTTGCTCTTGTGTTAGGGATTCGATAAAGTCCTCAAGAGAAGGCATATTCTAGGTGGCTCTGGAGGCGAATCTGACTGAATGGAATGTGGACATGAACATAAAGAATTTAGGACCAAGTTTGGAGAGAATGGTGAGAACCATTTGTTTCTTTTCCTTAGATTTATCAACCCCAAAAGCTTTGAGTTGCAACAGTAAATCCTTGAATTTTGTAAAGAAATCTTGGATATTGTCGAAGCTTTTTGGATCCAATGTGAGCAATTCCACCTCTAGCATGTGTCCCCTCATCTCATCCCGTTTTCCAAAGAGCATTTCCAAGGTGGTCCAGGCTTCATTGGGAGTCTTACAGGAAGATATGTGAAAAAGGAGATTAGGAGAAATAAGACTGCAAATTGTTCTGAATGCTTCATCCATTCGATTTAAATACTTGTATTTTTCTATGGCTGATGTCGGTTCTATGTTTGTATTCAAGGTTAACCTATACAATCCTCTGGTTCAGAGATGTTTGACTATTTTCTCCTTCCATGCAAAGTAGTTATAAGGTGTAAGTATGAATTCTTTTGGGAAATCCATCTTTCCGCTGTCTTCAATCTTTTGTACCTGCAAATTTTTTTGGTGTAGCTTTTTCTTAGCAGTCCGTCAGCCCTGATACCATGTAAATGTGTTGAACTTGCACATAATAGATCTAACTAGAAAATACTACACACATTTGCAAAGAGAAATTGAGAAAGAAGAAGAATGAGAGAAAGAATAGAAGAATTCTCATTAACTGTAATGAATAATGAATAATTTACACATGATATACTCAGTATAACTCAACCACTGCGAATTGGGGGAGAACCAATGCACCATAGTGGTGGTCTAGAGTGATATGGACACACACCAACAGTTACGAGATTGAACTGCCACCTAGTTGAGTTAACTAGTCAACCAGTCTTCAATTGAATGACTGAACATAGTGTAGTGAGGAGTAGATCAAGGAATCAAGGGTAATGTGCCAGTCTAATGATGATCCCAAGGCAAGTGCGCATTAGCATGGTGATGATCCCAATGTTGCATGGTGTCAAAACCAATGCAATATCTAGACTCAATTCAACTAGTCAAACTGAAGTATCAACTGAAGAGAATATTCTCCAAGTGGAATATTCTCCCCTAAAACATAAGAGACTGGATAATGACTAATAATGACTAAAAAACAAGGAAAAACCTTAGGAAAAAGAAATCCTAGGTGTGTGTGAAGTAACTCCAACATCCTATCCACATATATGTATTCTAGAATCTTATAGGAATATTTAATGTCAATTAAAGATTCTTTAGTATCTTAGGTAGTCAAAAGTGTGGTGGTAACTACGAAGGGAGAACAATGTTTTATTTGACCATTTAGTATAGACTTGCTTACGATGTTTCTTTACATATTTCGTGGAAAATATTTTTATTTCAAATCATCTTGTTTACAATTCATTTCTCTACATAATAATCTACTAAGTTATTTGAAACTAATTTATGCTTGTTGTGATAGTTAGAATCAATGACATTGTTTAAACTTTCATGCATAATCTCACACTATGTCTAAAATGGTCATTCATTACATATTTACCTTAAATCTCTATATCATATGTACAAGAAAAACTTTAACTCTAGATTATCATCACCTCTAAATACATGATAAAATGAATTTATAGATTCTTAACAAAATTATCTTAACAAATCCATATTTCAATATATAATATCAAATTTAAACTTACCTCACCCAACTAATCTCAACCAATTACCATTTTTCTATATCTAAAATAAAATAAAAAATAAAAATAAATAAATTATAAAAAATAAATAAATTGATAAACTCATATACTTCAACAACTCATATCAACATCTATTACCAACCTTGAAAGTCCCACTTTGATCACATAGTTAATGAGCCATATTCATGTGTAAGGTATTTATCATTTACATACTAATTTTTTCATTAGACAAAGATGCATTGATGTGATATAAAGTTATAAACCAAGGCGTCACTTAGGGTTTTAGTCTTTAGGGCTTTTGAGGGTGGGAGCGAGGCGACTGAAGCTCGGCAAGCTAGGAGAGGCAGTTGCAGGCGGGCCAAAACAACATTCAACATGAAGTACAATCCAAGTAAGTATTTTGGTGGCAGTTTGTTTCGTAATTCGCTGTGTTGTGTGCTTTGTATCGGGTTTACTTAGAAATTGATTATGGGGAATGTGAGAATCAATCTAGGGCATTTGGGGTCGGATCCATTTTAATCTTTGCTGTTTTCATTAGTATGATCTATATTAGATTAATCTTTGTTCAGTGTCGATTCTGCGGCACTCGGAAAATTAGTATTTTAGGGCTTTTATCGCTTGCCGGTGGTTAGTTTGTGTTATATTTTGTTATCATCTATGGATGGTTGCAAGTCCTTTTCCATGTTTTGCAAATTTAAAAGAGGAAGTAAAATGCAGTAGATGATGCGTACAGCTTATGTGTGGATATAACATGGCACACCCGGCACTGGGTCTTTGATAACCCTTGGGAAGTAATGCGCCACTGGCAACTCATAAACAGCAGTTGGCATGCTCGAATGCATCGATTATTATTACTATTATTTTCCATTGTTCGTTCTGTTCTGTTATTGTATTTATTTTTCATTCGCTTTCATGTGAAGGATTAATGGCGTGGTCCTCCTTCGCAGATTCGCCTCGGCTGTACTTAGGAAGGTCAGCTGTTTCGAATGTGTTAAACTTACTTTTTTAATATGTCCCAACAGGGGTAACTATTCCACCAAAATCACCCCATTTTTGCAGTTGGCCCCAACTTTTCGGGAAACCTTTACCGAGATTGAAAACCTTGGCGGATGGCATATCAAACCACCATCCTTATAAATGGCACAAGGAACCATCATCCTTATAATTGGACCGATACCCCATTGGCCTTTAGGGAGAAGTTAAAATGCTTGTGATTTTTTTTTTTTACATTTAATCTTTTTGGTCGAAGTATCTTTGAGGAACACCCCCAAGGGCTGCGCCAAATATCACAGATTTCTTCAGCTTAGATACCAGGTCCGAGGAGTAATTATTTTCAACAAAATCGCACCGGATTTGCACCCAGCCGTAGCCTTTATGGTACATGCCATTCAAGCAAGAATGGAGTCCTGGTAGACAGATTAAAGTTCAATCCACCTTCCCAGTGAACCAAAGACTTGTTGGCAAAATGCTTGTCTTATTGTTTAGATAATGATTTATATCAATTTGAGGCATTTTGGGTGCACTGGCAGAGAGTATTTATAATGTAACAAGAGAGTATTTATAATGTAACAAGAGAGTATTTATAATAAACAAGGTAATCAACTAAAATGAAAGAAAAGTTAAATTCTGTAAATGTAAGAGAAAATAAATAAAGTTGAATTCTGTAAATGTAAATGTAAGAGAAAAGAAATAAGTAGCTAGATTTTTTTAACCATATGGACGAAAAACTTTGCACCTCAATTTTTCTCTTTTGGTGCTTAAAAGATACAAGTTAAGATTGATCTATATTGATATCATATGCAGTAGCTGCCACCATCTTGATAGTTAATTCAATTCCTTCCATTTAGTTTAACTGTTTCATTAACCAAGAAGGATTTTTAATACATTATTGGTTGGTTGCTAGAGACATTGGGGCCTTTATAGATATCTGCAATTAATAAATTGCATTTTATAGGAAAATCCCACTAAAGAATGGATAGTTTATTGAAGTAAAAACTTATTGTCGAGAGCCCAGTGTGTCTTCATTTTTTTGATATTGTACAAGTGGCATATGTTTCTCTTATGAGTGAATGCAGTACTTTGCATATGCAATTTTCATCTGATCGCTAAGTTTTCATTTCTTGCAGGAGTTAGTAGCTCCAGGAGAAAGAGCCGGAAGGCACATTTCACTGCCCCATCTAGTGTCCGGCGTATTTTGATGAGTGCTCCGCTTAATTCTGATCTGAGGAACAAGTATAATGTGAGATTAGCAGTTCCAAGCACGAATGCTCTTGGAAACTGATTTGTCTATGTTCAGCAAGCCAATCAATTTAGTCGTTTTCCTATAATTCTGATCTGAGGAACAAGTATGATGTGAGATTAGCAGTTCCAAGCACGAATGCTCTTGGAAACTGATTTGTCTATGTTCAGCAAGCCAATCAATTTAGTCGTTTTCTTATATTGTCGAATTTTTTCAGGTTCGTTCTATCCCAATTAGAAAGGATGATGAAGTTCAGGTTGTGCGAGGATCATTCAAGGGAAGAGAAGGCAAAGTTGTTCAAGTTTATCGGAAGAAGTGGGTCATCCATGTTGAGCGCATTACTCGGGACAAAGTCAATGGTGAGCTACTATGGTGTTTAGGACAGGAATTAGTATACATACAGTGAGTTGCTTGTCTGTAATTTTTATTTTTATTTTTGACCTCTGTTGTCTTTTTTCAGGTTCAACAGTGAATGTTGGTGTCCACCCATCCAAGGTTATTGTGACAAAGTTGAAACTAGATAAGGATAGAAAATCTCTTTTGGAGAGAAAAGGAAAAGGAAGAGCTGCAGAGAAAGGGAAGGGCAAATTTACAGCAGAGGATGTTGCTCAACCTCTTCAGGATGTTGATTAAATTTTGTTTTTACGCTGACATGCCAGTTGTAGGCTTTAGTGCAGAGTGGAACTAAAATTATGGTGAAATATTTTTGGTCTTAATTGTATTAAACTTGATTAGCTTCAAGAACCTTTTCAATCTTTAATATTTGCTTCCATTGGTTATTGAGCATGTTCCTGTTCCAAGATGTCGCGCTGGTTGACCAGCGATTCTGTTTATGCAGTTTTCTGTTTCTAATGGAAAGTTTGTTATAGAGAATTTCAAAATTCCCAAGGAACGAATACTTGAATTGCTTCAGAACTTTTAAAGAATGATTCCAAGCTTTAAACTTTAAATGTTCGATTCTTAATATGGGAGAAAAAGGAAGAAGGCAATTGTCTGCAGCAAACTAAGGAGTTTTTGAGGGCCAAATTAGCAGTTTACGAGTTTAGCAATGAAGTATTCAATTAGTGAGCTTCCCAAGGCACATGAGGATTCAATTTATTTATGTTTGGATTTTTAGTGAGACGTGGAATTAGAGTTAAGTGTTTATTGCGATTGGTTGTAAGTTGTAACATATCGAAGTCTGCAGTTGCTTGAATGTCATGAACATTGATTTTGTTTGCTAGCTGCCTGTAGATTATGTTATATTATGCAATACTGATTGCTTGCTTTATTATTAATTATGTTCGAGATCCAGAAGTGAAACTGCACCGGTTTTCAATTATAGGACATGAAATTTTTAATTCTCTATTTACAGTCATATAAGATTTCAGAGGGAGCTGCACTGTAACAATTAAGCACTTGAGCAGAAAACTGTAGGTGACACACAAGTTTATTTATATGTGATTTGAGGGGATTTTTTGTGTGTTTACCATGGTTTTCAGTGCAGTTTTGGCATTGTTATTGCTATATTTTATTGGCATCTGATTCTGGATGGTTTTTATTTTTACTTTTTAAATATTTAACGGGGAATGAAAGCAGTCTCACTCAAGCTTTGAAGCGAGAGTCGAGATTGTTGGTACACCAAGCCAGCCCACAATATATTCATTTAAGAGCTCAAACATGTTACTTATGGCATTTGAATCTGGGTAGGGAGGTTAACAACCATATTTTCCAATCACCTGGGCTAGATTTTCCAATCGCCTAGGCTAGACCCAATTGACTTCTGATTTGGATAATTATCAAAAATATTATTTGATTTTGCACAATTGTTTCATATGCTTATGGTAGCTCTTCTTTTTTTTCTACGAGAAAAACTGTGGGAAAATTTAATGATGCTTCCCATGAGTATCCTAATAAATCTAGTTGACATAAACTAGTGCACCTAACCAAATGATTTTAACTGGATGGCTGTTGGCATGAGCCAAATACCCAGCAACATTGGTGACAACTGGTTGAACCAACCCTATTTATATATTTAGATTATTATGCTTTTGGCAAGATTTAATATATTTATGCTGCAGATATTTTTTTGAGAGCATTACACTCTTTTTCTTGGAACTTTTAGGAACTAGCTTATTAAACCATGCAAGCAATTTACTTTAAAAGCCTTTTTTGGCAATCCAATAAGCACATTTTTTAACTAGATGGAATGAAGGAATTACCACGCACTACAGACCTTTTAGAATTTCGTCTTTTACATTGATAAGATTCGGGCACTTGATTTTATGACGCGGGTTTTTAGGAATTTGGGTTTCTCATTCTGCCTGCTAGAAAACATGGTAGAATTGGCATGAAAAAGTCTCATGCTCTAGCTATCTATCTATCATAGTACTGTCATGAAAAATTGAATCGAGTGGATGCATTAGTAAACGTTGCTTTGATTGTTGATTATGATTGTGGTCCTTTCCGCTGAAGCTTGAGTAAATATATACAAGGGAAGTGAGCTAAATTGAGAGTGCTTACTATGCAATGTCTCGGTTCTTTGGAATAGATGGTGACCATCTGCGAAAGCTTGAAATTAAAAATATGCTGAAAGGATGTGGGCTAGATTGAGAGTGCTTACCGTGCAATGTCTCAAATTCGAATTCCTTGGTGGATTCTGAGCAGATGGAAATCGTGTGTGAGATATGCTGGTGCTGCTGAAGTCGGTACGAATTTGCATTTGTTACAATGTTATATACAATCCAACTAGTTCACTTATATAGCCCTTTAGACTGCAAAGTGTACATCAGGCAATTAGGGCTTTGTAGAAATTGGGCCTAAATTGCCCTAGATCCACTATTAATTATGACTTCGACATTTATCTTTGCTTACTTTCATGCTCCTTAGCAGCTATCTTTGCTTACCTCCATTCCCCAGCATCTGCCCTATCAGGATCTTTGCTTCATCTATCTTTGCTTTGCTTACGTCTATTTCCCAGCATCTGTCCTATCAGGAGCGTTGCTTCATCAATCTCCTAGTAACTGGTAAAGATATGCCGGTGCTGCTGAAGTTGGTACAAATTTGCTTATGGTATTTATGTTATACACAATCCATACAAATTTGCTTATGGTATTTATGTTATACACAATCCATACAAATTTGCTTATGGTATTTATGTTATACACATTTCAACTATTTCACTTTTAATTATTTCATTTTTAAATGTTTTGTAAAGTAAAAATAATAATAATTCAATTTTAAGGTTATGGTCAAGTCGGACATTAAATTGGTGTATAAGACCTCTTGTTTGTGGGACAAGGAATCTGTCTCTGCAGCGATTTGATTATTAAAGTTTACGAAGGTATACATACCCTACCCCTATTTGAATTTAAACTTGTGATCTCTTAAGAAAAAACACATTTTCTTACCCATAATATACATTATACAATTAATAATTTCTTATTTACATTTAAATCTAATACTAATTATAATTTAGAGTTCTACATCATGCTCAGCATCTAGCATGTATCTTTGCATAGCTTCATTCCTTAGCATCTTTGTTTCATTATTTCCCACAGAAATCTTCTAAATTATTTTCCCTATTGGGGTTTGGTTTCCTTTTCCCTAGCACTTTTCCTTTTTTATCCCGATCTGTCCTGGCATCCAGTTTTCTTATTACCTGGGTAAAGTCCTTTGGTTTAAAGTCTTCTAAATTATTTTCCCTATTGGGGTTTGGTTTCCTTTTCCCTTGCACTTTTCCCTCTTTTTTTTCCCGATCTGTCTTGGCATCCAGTTTTCTTATTACATGGGTACAGTCCTTGGCTTAATTTTCTTTCGTCCTTTTCCTTACGTGTTTGTCCAATCCGTCTTCGCTTCAGTTTTCTTGTAAACCTGGGTACAATCCTTCGCCAAATACTTGAAACATGCTTATGCCATGTGTTGTTATCGATGCAAGTTAATGCAAATTTAAAAGATATATGCTTTGGTACAATCCTTGGCTAAATAATCAAAGCATGCTTCTAAATGATTCTGCACATGGCATATTCTCATATGGTGTTGATTGATTTAAGTTAGTGCAAGTTTAGAAGATTTATGCTTAGAAAGGTACGCAGAATTATTTTCAAAGCTGAGGTCTAAATACATCTCTTTCCAGTTTTGATGGTTTGTGAGATCATCTATATTCTTTTTTTCACATGTTTAAAATTATTTTAAAATTTTGGTTTGTACTAAAATATTGATGATATAGCTAAGCTTTAGCTTATCTAAATTGTAGTATTTTTTATCTGGCTGTGTTTAAGGTGTTTTTTGGTTTACTTTTTCTAAAGAAAAATTAGTGGGATTCTATATTTTTATAAAATATTTGAATGAAAAGTAATTCAATTCCCGTTACAATAATGGTTGGTAACCATAAAGGATTAATAAATTTGAATCTTATTTATTGTGTTTGTTTACATGTTTTGTCAATAAATTTGAATTGTTTTGGAAAAATGGTTAAGTCAATTAAACTAACCCTTAGGGTGAAGGCTTTTATTTAATTGTGTAAGGCCAGGCTTTTATTTAATTGTATAAGGCCCCTCTTCAAGTTAACCACAAACCACCCAGAAAACACATACTATCACCCTAACCTTAAAGAGAGAAAACCACTATGAAAAAACCTTTAATTAAATTTTGTAATATCCATTGAATTCCATATTATAGGTTTAATAAAAATTAGATATAAGGTATCATTTTCATGGTGGTTTATGAGATAATAAGAAATTCCCTTAATAAAATTTAGACATTAGTTGATCATTTTCATGGTGATTTATTAGACAATTAAAAATTTATGAAAAAAGTCATTTGTATCCACATCTTTTGTGCATCAATTCTGAATCTTTTGTGGCATCAATTCTGAGCCTTCTAACAAGTAAATCACAAATAAATAAACTCAATAAAATAATTACCTTGAAACAATCTAGGGGAATCAAATAGTTTAGTTTGAAAATCTCTAGAGCAAGTTTGTTAGTGGATTATATTTTGTATCTATACCTTAAATTTCACCTTTATAGGCACTTGATAATTCAATAAAATAATTACCTTGAAGCAATCTATGGGAATCAAATAGTTTAGTTTGAAAATCTAAAGTTTGTTAATGGATTATATTTTATATCAATACCTTAAGTCCTTGATTTTATTTTGAGGATGTTGATCTTTTTTCAACTTGGTTTTAGTATTTTTCTCCTTTTTATAATGGTGTTTTATGCTTGACAATTGTTGTCTTAAATACAAGATTATATCTCATTCGAAATTATTTTTACTAAATGTCTTATTCAAATTAGGAAAAGGGGAAGTGGTTTGTTCGGTGCCTTTAAATACAAGATTATGTTTTATCTGAAGCTATTGTAACCAAATGTCTGACTCAAATCAAGAGAAGAAGTGGGAGCTTTTTTGCATATTCACATTTGTTGATGACAGTGATTAGGTTGGTATTAACACATTACTATTTCAAAGTATTTAGCAACATCTAAAACTTTTCTTTGTCCATTCCACATTTATTCTCAAAAATTGTCAATATTAATCATATTTGGTTGATAAAAAAAACCTATCATATTAACAAAATGTTTTTTTTTTAAATGATAAAATAATATTTTATTTCAATTTATATTGTGATAAGTTAAACTATCAATCTTTATAATTTGATTGCATTTTAACCTTAACCATTTGTTGGTTATTGTGATAATTATTATACACTAAACATATCCTTTGTTATTGAATAACCCTCTTCTCTGTGTGACCAATCTCCATTATTATAGAAATAGTAGAGCAAGACACTCCTTATAAAATGTCTACGTATGTTCAAACTAAGAGTTAATATGTGATTTCATTAGTGGCTTTTTTTCCTTTCCATGTATGTTGTTTTTGTATTGATATTCAAAATATGTTTTGAAAAAAATTTCACAACATGCAACCATGGATGATTTTAAGGATGGAAATTTATATTAAAATGTAGAAACATGGGCTAATATTACTAATCCTTAATATGCAAAATGTATATTTTTAGTGATAGTTTTGTAAAAATATTCAAAATCCTAAGGATTTTATATAGTTTCCATAAAATTTTGATGATTTATAAGGTAAAACAATTTTCTTGTATGAAATTTGGACGAATTATTTTTAGAAAAAATGGAAATTAGCGAATTTTTTAGGAAAAACCATGGAAAATTAGCCCATTTGCGAAATTTAGCCCTAAAATCATCTATGCATGCAACAAAAAAGGTTTAAAAGTTTTGTTTGAACCTTACTCTTATATAAATAATGAAGCAAGCCATCCACCCCTTATAAAATGTTTATGTATGTTCAAACCATGTTGAGTCAGTGGTTTCATTAGTGGTTTCTTTTGCACTTCTCATGTATGTTGTTTTTATATTGTTATTCTAAACATGTTTTGAATTTTATTTTTTTTATGTTACGTAACCAAAATGGCTCAAGCTTGGTGGGTTAACTTGAGTGGTTGAGTGCTGTGAATTATAAGCAAGAGCTCATAGGGTCAAGTCCCTGTTACAGGGTCAAGTCCCTAGGTTGGTTGCCTCTGGATATTGGGTCTCACTCAATGTTCCCATCGGGTTAGGTTGCCAAAAAATTTACCCAACTGGTTTATTTCCTGTAACATCTTTGAAATGAGGAGAAGTACTTGGAGGGTTTCCCCGGATGTATATTCCATTGAAAGAAAAAAAACAAAAACAAAAAGTTTATGCTTGAACAATTAAAAATTATTTATTAAAGTGTAGTGCCAAATCCAAATTGGTTTACTTAAATCCATTTTGCATTGATTATCACCGTGTATATATTGCTTTTAGATATGTTTAAAAGTTATGTTTGTACAATTATTTTTTTGTTTTTAATTTTTAACTTAATTTAGAGGGAAACATTATAATTTCTATTTTAATTTAGAATGAAAATCACATTCCTTAGATGCTTAAGGCACTTTACAAAAATAATGCACATGCATATCATTAGGTACCCTAACCATAATCATAATCCTAAAGAAACAAATAAACCTATATGTCCAAAAATGATCTCAATATGTTCTCAATATTAAACCACAAACAAATCTGTTCAACGGTGCCAAACTAAACACAAAGTCCTTATAACCCTTACATCTCATACGTAAGGTAAATGACACTAGTATCTATGACCCCCTTTTGAGAGTGAAAAATCTTTATAATATGTACATAAAATAACCCAAATAATTTGTCTTCAATGATTCCTCCAATAATAAACCTCTGCCTCCATTTGCTAAGCCTCCTTGTAAAGGGCATCTACCTATGTACTTAGCTCTTGAAAAACATGAGAGTATGTTACTCGAACGAAAAGAGCAAACACCTCTTTCAACTAGTGTACTAAAGGGTTTAGACTAACATTTTGAATATGCAGCTCACCCTTTATCCAATTAAGGACCAAAGAAGTGTCTCCAAAGACCTGTAACCACTAAATGCCTTTCTCTATTGCAATCTTAAAAAGAAATCTCATGCCATCAATAGTTTGAAATTTTGCATAGTTTGAACATGGACCCAAGCTTGCATTGAACTTTAAACACTGACTATTTGAAATGAAAAGTAAACCACTGACATATTATTGAAACCAGCGAGGCCTTCTTCAGCCCCAAAGTTTGTGAAACATATATGACTTATAATTGAACTTATCGACATAAAAAAAAATCAATTTGAGCATACATTTTGCTCAAGAAAACATGAATTCAACCAAAACGTTTGGCTCTTTTATCAACCAAGTTCATGCAACTTTTAAAGACACCAAACAATTCATATAGACTTTCGCCCATAGTTGGTTAGTTAATTACATATTGTTATTATGACTTGGAAATCAATGACCATCCTAGAGAGTGTATCAGGGAATATGACATTTATCGTAGATAGCCTTAAATTTATTTTTTCTTGTGGGACATTCTTTTCAATTTTAACCAATTTTTTTTAGTTAAATAAAACATGAAATTGTAAGTCTTGATGTCTTTTTAATCATGGAGTTGTGTGCCATTTTTGTTTATGAGAGGTTCAACCTCTAGGCTAGGTGTAAGTAGATATTTAATGGTGATGTCACATGTCAGTGTTGGAGCTTTGGTTTCATGCCTTGCCCTTTTCCACTGCCATTGTGCCATGTATTAACCCTTGGGATTCAAGAGAATTAATGAGGTGTTCTTAGCAAATCGTTCCTTTTGTACATTGAATATGCAATATCCTTTATTTTCTCCTACCCATTCACTATACCATCTCAATCTCATTTAATTCCATGCCCATCGTTTTACACTGAGTGATCGATTTAGGTTTTGCCATATCTTGCTAAAGTGCATGTTGTTGTTGGCAATTATGGTGAGATAACTTCATGAAGAAGCATGTCAATTTTGCTTTCCTCATACAACAATTATGGTGAGATAGTTTCATGAAGAAATATTGACATGCTATTTTTTCTCACCCAAGAACACATTACACTCCTCACTGTTGATTTGGACCGACTTGAAGGACTAGATCTCCCCATTCTATCCAAAGTGCTCAACTTCCCACTACATCATTTTCATTACCCTCCTTGATTCAATTTCGCACTTTGCGAAACAATCAAGCACAAACTTGAAATTTTTGTTGTGTTGGATGTTCTTTTCAACTTTGACTTTTTTTACGGTTAAAAAAATTAAAATTGTAAGTTTTTTTTTTCTTTATAATTCGTGGAGCCATAAATTTGATAGGTAGATTCATAATGGAATGTCATTTTGTTTATAAGAGTTTAGCCTTGAGGCCAAGGGTAAGTAGCTATTTAATGTAGAAAATGTCTCATGTCAGCGATTGTCCCAAACCTTTGACCCCATTGCCTACCATTTTCCACTACCACCATGCCATGCATTAACCCTTAGGAATTTGGATGATCATCTTAAATGTTGCAACATTAATGAGGTAAAATCAACCAAACATTCACTTCTTACATTCGATAAGTAATATCCTTTAATATTTCCCACCTTCTTGTTGTGTAGTCTAATCTCATTTAAATGTGTCCACTGTGTTGCATCGATGATTGATTTGGACATGGTGATACTCATTTAAATATGTGTCCACTGTGTTGCATCGATGATTGATTTGGACACGGTGATATCTTTCTAAACTATACAATGTTCTAGCACTTACGATGGGCTTCATTCATGACTACGCCTACACATGTTGTTTTCTTGTGGTCCTCATCGAAGAATGTATCCACTCCCTTCGTTGATTTGCATTCGATCTAAAGGACTAGATCTCCCCATGTTATCCATACTTAATATGCTCAACTTCCACTCCACCATTTTAATCGCCCTCCTTGCTTCAATTTTTCACTCTACAAAATAGTGAATCATGTGGTCATGGGCAAGTAATAGCAAAACATGATTGAATAACGATATTGTGTAGTAAATAAAAGGCACTGAGTGAACGTGAGGTGATGAGGTCAACCTCCTCATAATGAGGTATTCCATACCACAACAATTTATCATACATGTTAAATTAACACTGTGTTTGCTATCTATCTACTTATTTCTCATTCTTTTACCATTTACATTTGTTACATCATCACCTTTTTTCGTCAGTCATGCCACTGAAGATCCCATCCACTCCATGATTTAATTATGATCACGATCCTCATAGTTGTCTTTGTATGCATGCAGTCAAACCTTGTAATGAACCTCTTGACAATAATGTTATCCCTATTGTCGTCACTGGTATGCATGTTTTGTTCCATTTGTTGTTGCAGAGTCTATGCATGACATATCATAGACTTGTAGAATCTTCTTATAGTTGTGATTGTGATGTATTATGTTGATATGGTGAACCATTATTGAATGAGATCGATGCGCAATATTTGGGAGGGATGAAGAAAAACCTGTCAACATGTCCATTGAGGAATAACAATATTAGTCTCTACTTAAAGAGAATGTGAAAATTTTAAGAGAAGGTAAGCTTTATGATGGCAATGCCATTGTAGTTGTGATTGTGGTTGTATTGTGTTAATACAGTGAATCATAGTTGGATGAGATCGATTCTTGAGATCTGAGGAGGATGAAGACAAGCTTATCAACTTGTCCCTTGAGAAGGAATTACTCTCTAACTGAAGAGGATATATTAAACTTGAGAGAAATCTTTATAATGATAATGCCATTTCTCTCCCAAAGCCCCACCATTGATCCCTAACCATGAGGACTAGAAAACATTCCAAGAGATGGCCTTAAATTGAATGAAATTTTATCAATTTCCTTTGATGCCATGGTAAGATAAAGTGTAAGGTTTTCATGATGGAAATGTACATATCTTCCTTTCCCAATACATTTTTTTTTTAACATAAATGGTTATTTTTTATTTTAGAATAATAGGTTTGGCCGGAGCCTAATCAACCCCTATCACAATTTCTTTCCCGTAAAAAACCGGGTGGGCCTTTACCATGATCTTACATAGCTGGGAGACTTCTTTCTTATAAATAGGGTACCAAACG
>JZKD02S1675150.1:1225187-1236022 GCA_000966675.3 Picea glauca | reverse complement strand
TTCCAAGAGATGGCCTTAAATTGAATGAAATTTTATCAATTTCCTTTGATGCCATGGTAAGATAAAGTGTAAGGTTTACATGATGGAAATGTACATATCTTCCTTTCCCAATACATTTTTTTTTTAACATAAATGGTTATTTTTTATTTGAGAATAATAGGTTGGGCCGGAGCCTAATCAACCCCTATCACAATTTCTTTCCCGTAAAAAACCGGGTGGGCCTTTACCATGATCTTACATAGCTGGGAGACTTCTTTCTTATAAATAGGGTACCAAACGTGTATTTCATCGTTCTTTGAGAGCTCTCCTTGGGCTAATAGGCATCCCATATTTTCCCTTTCGTCAGCTTCCTTGTTTATATTTTGGAGGATGTGGTAGAAGGAGATGGAGGTGAAGTTCTGCATTACTTTACAAAGTCTCTGCAGAGTCTTTTTGAGCACCAAGTTGTTGAAGTAGTCGTCTATATTTAGGATTTTTATCAGGATTTCCAAATCCCCAAAAACTTGAATGTATTTTTCGTCGTTCCCTTGAGCGAGCTGGCAAGCTTTGAGTAGTCCTAAAGTTTCTGCCTGATTATTAGTGCTCTGTCCCAGTCCCCAAATGAAACTGTCTTTTCTTTGACCGTTCGAGGAGTAGATTACCCCCCTTGCTCTTGATGTCCCTGGGTTTCCTTTGGAAGCTTCGTCAAAGAATATCATAGATTTTCCCTGAGTCTTCCACCAATTTTGAAAGTCTTGTTTAGGGGTCCGAAGCCACCACTCTGGGTCAGGACAAGGTCGAGGGGTGTTCTTTTTGTTACTTACTCTCTTCAAAGGCGCACCAAGCCAACTTATGGGAGGAGAACACTATTTGTCTTGTGAGGCCGATTCTCCAGAGTTTCCAGGAGCAGTGCTTTGGCTTTGGAAGCCACGACTGTGGGTGGTCGCAGATAGTTATTGAAAGTGGCTTCATTCCTTGCTAACCACACTTCCCATAAAATGTATTTTGGTATGGCATACCAGATTTTGGCCCACATGGTTTTGCTCTTCAATGCATGAGGAGAACACCCTTTCCAAGAGGCGAATAAATTGACAACAATGAGCTGCGATGGGGTTTGTGCATTGAGCCCATGCATAGCCTGCGTCCAGACTTCTTGAGTGAATGGGAAGTCAATAAACAGGTGATCCAGTGTTTCTTGTGCCGATCAAAAGAGTGGGCATCTGTGGGGTCCAATGATACCACGTTTTGCTAAGTTGTCTCCTGTCAGAACCCTTCGATGCATGAGCACCCAACAAAAGAAATTTATCTTTGGGATACCAAAGGGGTCCTAGACGAGTTGCCACAATGTGGAAGAGTGGATCTACGAATACTGAGCTTGGATTGCTATGAATCCCTGCCTGGAAGTGTATGCCCTGGTCGACCCCCATCCCCATTTGTCTCTTGAGCGCACATGCAGAGGTGCCATTCCTAAGATCGCTACAAGGAGATGATTGAATTGTGGTTGCATCCTGTTTGGAGGGTGTGGGATAGTCCAGGCGAGCCAGTTCCCATCCACGTCCCATGATGAAATGTCTGCCAACTTGTGGATGCCCTGTTGAATGAGCCAAGCGCGTAGATCAACGATTTCTGGGGTGAATGAAAGCCCATGATTTTTTCCTCCCACAACTAGGTTCTTCTCCCATTTCCAGGGATTCTATACAGGTTATTTTTAAAAAACTCCCAGGCCCAACTGTAGAGCTTCCAAAGAGTAGTTCCTTTGCAGGACACACCTTCATCCATATTGTTCAATGACAACGCATGCAAGTATTTTTTAATGAGAACTTGGCTTACTGGATGTCGTTGGTTTGAGAATATTTTCCACAAGATCTTTCCTCCCAACTCCATATTGGCCAATCTAGGATCCCTTACCTGAAGGCTGCCTTCTGGTAAAGATCTTTTCACAATTTCCCAGCTTACCAAGTGATTTTTATTTTATTTTATTTCCCTTTCCTCCTTGCCACATGAAGTTTTGTATCAACTTTGAGAGTTGCTCTGTGATTGCTTTTGGGGCCAAGAGGAACGAATCCTGGTAAATTGGAAGGGAGGAGAGAACAGATTTTACCAGAACGAGCTTTCCGGCTGTGGTAAGCCACTGACCGCCCCAAGCAGACATTTTTGCCTTGATTTTGTTGAGTATTTCTAGCCAGTGGGAGGCCTTGCTGATTCCTAGGATTAATGGCAGTCCTAAGTACTTGATTTTATCCCATAAGGTGTGGCCCATGAACCCAAGGGTTTGAGTGAACCGGTGAATGGATTGTTGATCAACTTTTCAGCCATACACTGCACTTTTCCTCTTATTGACCAGTGCTCCTAAAACTCCGCAGAAGATTTTAATAACTTTGTTAAAATCCCTTGCAATTTTAAGGGAAGCACCTCCTAGGAGTAGAGAGTCATCAACGAACAAGGCATGGTTGATTGGATCAGTTCCTCTCGTCAGCATGATGCCTAGAATTGTCCCAGTTAACTTCTCTGTTGTCAGCTTGTGACTTAGAGAATATGCCATCAATATGTACAGGAAGGGGGATAATGTGCAACCTTGCCTTATGCCCCTCGTTGCTTTGAAGTAGTTTGTCAGCCTGCCATTTACTAAGGGGGCGATCCATGGATCTCATGTGCCAGCTTTAATCAATCTTATAAAATCAAGGCTGAAGCCAAAGGCGGAAAGAACTTGGAAGAGAAAAGAGTGCCTTACCTGATTGAAGACATTCGTCATGTCCAACTTGATAAGCATTCCTTGCTCGTGGCGTTGATGGATGGAATGAATGGTTTCCTGCACAAGAATCACATTATCCAGAATGTGCCTGCCTTTAACAAACCCTCCTTGGTTGGGGGAGATGAGTTTTTCCAACAGTGGCTTGATTCTATTCGCAAGGAGTTTGGAGAGTATTTTGTAGGAAGCGTTGCATAACGAGATTGGATTGAAATGATCAAATGTCACCGGGTTCACTTCTTTTGGGATTAGAGCAAGGAATGTGGAGTTTGTGCTCCCTCCCACTTTTCCTTTTTGGAGGAATCTTTTTATCATTCGAAACAGATCAGCCTTAATAATGTCCCAACAAGTTCTGTAGAAGTGCATGGTGAACCCATCGGGTCCTGGAGCTTTGTTTGGCTCCATCTTCCAGATGACATTATTGATTTCATCTTCAGTGAAGGGCTTCTGGAGGCTTGAGTTGTCTTCCTCTTTTACCAATCTTGGAACGTGAGTGAGGAAATCTGAAAATTCCTCCTCAATATCCACTCCTTCTTCTTTGTACAACTGCTAGAAATGAGAGGTGGCAACCTCTTTTAATTGGGCTATTCCTTTATGGACAGTCCCATCAAGGGAGGTTATCTCTGCAATGTGATTTCTAGAGAGGTGAGCTCGAATTTGCTTGTGGAAGAATGCTGAATTTTTGTCATCGGATTCGAGCCAGAGGTTACGAGATTTGAGTCTTAGGGACTCTTCCTTTACTCTGAATGAGTAGAGAGTGCTAGGCTGAGCTTCTTTCTCTTTCTAAATTTCTGAGTAGGTAATGTCTTTATGCTCCAGGTCCAATTGTAGATCTAGCAGCTGATTGGTGGTATGTTTTCTAAGACTAGTGGGGGAATCTGTCGGCCTTTTTATCCATGCTTTCAAGGTTGTTTTGGTGGCTTTAATTTTATGTTCCCACACATAGCTGGGCGATCCATTAACAGAAATGGACCAAACTTTTGAGACTATGTCCATGAATCCTTCCCTATTTGCCCAGAGGGGGCTGAAGCAGAAGGGGATGGGTCCCAGATGTTCCTCATCTTCAAACAACAGAAGAATGGGCTTATGATCTAAAGTCAGTTTTGGTAGAATTTTTGTGGAAATAATCTTATTTACAGAGAGGAAGGTGCTTTGTAGTAAACATATGTCTAGGTGGGATGACATGTGTTCCATCCCAGCTCTATTGTTAGACCAAGTGTAGAGTCCTTTTTTTGGCTTAAAGTCTAGTAAATCCCATTGTTGAATTAAGTATTCCAAGAAGGGGAGAAATTGGTCCCTATTGATTATGCCTCTTTTTTCCTTTGTCTCCAAAATTAGGTTGAAGTCTCCGACTAGAATTATATTCTTGGGGGAGTAAGCCTCTAGAAATTCAGATAGAGTTTTCCAACAATCTTTCTTTTCTGCATAGATAAATGGAACATAAAGGTTAAAGAGGGCGAAGGTGATCTTACTTGCAAGGTGCCGGAGTTCGGTGTAGATCCAGTGCTGTGTGTCAAAGGAGCTTTCAAGATGGAATTTGTCTTCCTCCAAAAGAGTGGCGAGCCCACCACAAGTACCCCTTGTGCTTACTTCTTTTTCAGATTTTGTTTTCTGTTTCGCTTTGCTGAGATCGAGAAGGGCATCCCCTTCTATTTTAGTCTCTTGGAGCATGAGGATTTTGGGTGTTTTTTATTTTAGAAGGTTCTTCACAGCTTTAGATTTTAAGGGGTTCCCCAGGCCTCTGCAGTTCCAAGAGACTAATCACCAAGAGACTAATCACATTATTTACTGGCATAGGGGGGAGAAAACCCTCCCTTGGGAGGCATGTTTCTAGAATTTCTGCCAATGGACATCTCTATCGTGGGCTAACTACCTTGCATTTTTTGTCTTCCAGCCTCTTCTTCCCTTGCCTCTCTATGGGATTTCCTCCCGACTCTTTTCGATGGCCTCTCAAATGTCTCATCTTCCGAGAATCCTGAGATCTCCGGAGACTTATTCCTTGTCATCTCTGCGTAGGAAGGAGGGCTAGGGACTCCTCATGATGATCTGACTTGTAGATGGGTTGATTCTTCCAGGCTTTTGTCTTTCACAATAGGAGTGGGTTGTTTTCCGGCATCTTCAGCTCTTGGAGCTAGGGATGGTTCTTATGGGATGTCAAGTATTTCAAAGGGGTTGTTTGTTGTCTCCGCTCTTGGAGGGGCTGAGCTTCCCTCCCCTTGTAACTGAACCAAGGGAGGCATTCCATTCCTCGGGGGTGCATCTTTCCTTTTGGATCTGTTGTTTTGTTTGGCTGGAGCTGCTTTCTGGACTTGAGTCCATTGATCTCCCTTCGAGTTCTCCTCCTCCTCCTCTGCTTTCTTTTTGCAATGCCTAGCGAAGTGCCCATAGCCATGGCAATGCCAACATTTAAACGAGAGTTGCTCATAGTCTAACACTTGAATGTAGGACCAATCAACCACCGTAATCTTTATTTCTTCTGGGAGGCCTTCCTCCATATCGAATTCTACACAGATCCTCATACAAGAGTATTGATCCCTCCTTTAGACACAATGTATATATTTACCGAGCTTATTGCCTATGGCTTCTAGAGATTTGGGATTCCAGCAATGTAGAGGTAAATGAGGCAGGCGTACCCATACGAGAACAACCGAGGGAACATCCTAAGTCGGATCAAAATCCGGGGTCCATTGGTTCAAGTACAAACCATGGGGGCCCATAAAATATGGGCCATTTATGAAGATGAGATTCCTGTCCTCTACTGATTCAAAGACGAAGACAAAGAAGCCTTTGTCGACTAAGTAGCTTCTGATTCCTTCTTTGACCAAAGATCTCCAATTTCTTTGCACCCATGCGTCCACCGCTTTGGGTGATGGCCAAAGCCCGGTGAACTGTCCTATTATCCCTTGTTCAACAAGATTCAGAGCTGATCTATAGGGTTCTTCGGTCAATAGGGAAATGGTGGGAATGGTTTCCAGTTTTTTAATAAACTTATGTTGTTGTTCACTGGATGGGCGTTTGATGCAGGTTGCTACTAGATTCCTAAACATGATCAGCTCGGGGGGAAGGGGAGGGGCAACCTCGGGGCCCCTTCTTAGGGCCATGGCGATGGTGCAGCTCTCGAAGGTGAACTGGAACACTGGCTCATACGCAGCGCGCAGCTCCTTCTCGCTTTAATAATAATAATAATAAAAAGATCCCAATACAATTTTAAAAAGTATAAATATTTGTTTTTATTTTACAATATTTATAACATAAATGTAACATTGTTTTATGATAGTCATGTTTTTTTTATAGAGATTAATTAATTTGTAAAATTTATTATTTTATTATTTTAATAGGTATTTAATTTAAGGTGAATTGTTGAATATAAAACCTATAAAGTGGTGGAAAATTTAATATATATGTTATTTGTAAGAATAAAACTTTTTGTTTATAAAAATTTGCATATATTTATCTTCACTTTTAGATTATATATAAATTTATATTCATTCTTAAATTAATTATATATATCTATATTAATTCTTAACTATTTAGTGTTTAATTGAATTAAAAAGTGAGATCTTAAATATGAATTTAAGATAGATTTATGCAAATTAACATATCAAATGTTTACATTATGAAGTTATATTTAAGATAGATTTATGCAAATTAACGTATCAAATATCAAATATTTACATTATGAAGTTTTGTTTATTATTTTGTATAGGCAATTCATTGAGTTAGTATTCATGCAAAAGCTTCATTATTGTTTTTATTAGTCCTTGCCGTAGGCATAGAGGGACTATAGCGATCGATAATTTGTTGACTACATATTAGTTTGTCCTTTGACCACAAAAATTTGCATAATATGTATTGTTGGAGCTAGGGAACTAAAAACATAGATTTTTATATAATAAAAAGTACCATATATGTATTGATCTGATTGGATAAGAGATTGGAGGTCTTATTGCTGGCTTCACTATTCCCAATGTTTTATATGGTAACATATCCAAACTTTTTATCGTATACAGTCTTTTTGAATCATATATGTTTCCTCTGTATTGCTTGAAGGTGGATTAATGCTAGCATTAGTTCGAATGTTTGTTTTAGCATTTTTTTCTAGGTGAATATATCTGTAAGTTTTTATTTGTACTAATCATATTGAAATGTTTAGATATCCAAGCTTTGTAGTGACCGAGAATTCCAAAGTTTATAACGTCCTTGCCGCATGTATTTGTATTTAAATGTATTGACACTTTTTTTGAGGTGCTTGAATAAGCCTAACAACTTAAATGTTTACATGACGTGAGGTCCTCCAACAGGCCTGACAGATTAAATGTTTGCATATTGTGAGGTCTTTAGACAACCTGACCACCTTAAATGTTTATCTAAATATGTTTCTCGGAGTACATTTTTCCTCGAAATTTTCCATACAATGTTGTAGTGATTTTTCACAATATTGTTGTCCACCGCCAGTTGAATAGGCATTCTATGTTTCATCCTTCTTCTAGCTTTGTAATGCAATTTCGTCATCGTTGAAGCTACATACATTGTTTACTCATTCGATGAGTGCTTCTTCTTTGTTGGTTTGTCGGTTGCTGCTTGTTGTTGTTTGGTTCACAATTCGACCTGCGCTTCTACCTTTCATCGTTTCAGAGTAAGTTTACATGCCATAGTTTCATTTTATATTCCTTGTTTGTTGTTTAGTGTTTGCAGTTTGGAAGCAAGAATGTTTTCTTATTTCTACTGGCATGCTCATTGTATGTTTCTGGTTCCTTCTGTGCTTTGGCTGGAGTTTCATAATCGTTGGAGATACATATGTTGTTTATTGATTCAATGGTTGTTACTTGTTCGCTGGTTAGTTGGTTCGTGGGTTGTTGGTTCTGTTTGTTTAGCTCAGGTTTGTGCTTTGGGGCTGTGGGGCTGCAGTTGGGCCTGTTCGTGCTTTCTCGCTGGTTTGGTGCTTGTTGTTTTCTTTTGTTTGATTCATCTTTGCAGGGTTGGGGTCTTGCACTGGTAGTTGGAGCTGTTTTTTTTGGGGGGGGGGATTGTTATTGTTTTTTGGCTGCTTTACGGTGTTCATCCCCTGCACCCACGAGTCGACATGCAATTGTGTTATTTTCCCTGTTTAGCGAAGTCGATATCTGTTCTGCTGTGAGATTTTGCTGGTGCTTCAGCGCTGGCATGAAAGAAAATAGTTGCATGAAAAATACTTTGAGAAATACATGTACAATTGCAATATCCGTAGATTTTTTGTTAAAACAAAGCATATGCAGGCTACGTTTATAAACCATGTATGGTCAAATGTGCCCATATGATAATACATTCTCTTTTTCCTTTACACAGACTGGTGTGCCCACGATACAATCTGTCTTTTCCTTGAGATATGATATGTACAACAAAGATTTTGCAAAATTATATTTCCATGTTTGGAAGCATATTTGGTTAGTTTTCCAAGAAAAACCAAAATCTTGTATCGTGGGCACAACAGTCTGTGTAGAGGATAAAGAACATGCATTTCTATCAGTGGAAGCATATCTGGATACTTTGCCATAGAAAACCATAAATCGTTTAGTTACGACCATGCAATTTCGTAATATTTTGTGGCTTGTAATATATTTTGGGCAGGGAAAAATAATTTACACATTCACAACTATGGATGGAGAAGCGCAAAGTTTCATGTTTCTTCCTATATTTTAGACTGTTCGTTGAATCTCTTTTATTGTATGTACATATTACTTGTTTTCCGATGCATACCATCTTCCATTCATGTTCATTGTATTTTGTGCATTCCCACATTCAAATAAACAGAATAACTGGAGAAAACGACGGAGTCTTGACTGCATCGCTTGAAGAGGATATCAAAAGGTGCATGTTTGTACTGTTATTTCATATTGTGTTGTTTTGTATTTCATTTATTATCTATATATGTGTTCACCTAGTTTATTGTATATTCATTACATGCATTCCTGCATACTAACCTACTTCATGTCCATTGTGTTTTCGCTGCATTGCTACATTTAAACAAACAGAATGGCTAAAGAGGACGATGAACTCTTTGGTGGGAATGTAGCCTAGGAATTACATAAGTGGATACCTATGCTCTTATTTCATATTCCAGTGTTCATTTTTTCATTTACTATCTGTATATTTGTTGTACTTGTTATGTCGCTTTGCACCTTTTTTTTTATTTTTATTTTTTCCCCTTCTTTTCTTCCTTCAAATATAATATATTATGTGTATTCTACTTGCTGTTACATTGGAATAATTAGACCTGTTTCTATTTATTTTACATGTTTGTATTCATACTAACTTGCCTTCATGTATATTTCATATTTGACGTTGGTACCTTGGAAGACACTGGTTGGTTGGACAGGAAGATGAATTGTTCTGTGCAACAATAGAGGGTTCTATGGTACAATCTTCTAAAAGGTATACCAACTGTGTTGGTAAATTAAATATACAAATCGGGTGGGGGCATATAATATTAGACTTGAAAACGATGGCTTGGCAGCGATGGCGCTTTCTGCCCTCCCTATTTCTATTTTTTCCATTTTTTATTATCCCTTTTGTTTTCTAATTGATCTGCTTAGCAGTCTTTCCGAAAATGCCTTGGTGCATCGGTTGACCGACTAATGGTTTCAAATCTATGGTCGCGCTTCTACCTTATTCCATACTTACCCACTTTGTCGATTGCGGGTACTGGGTTGGCGGGTTCAAGATTGCTCCCCTGGCTTCCGGGGGTCCGCGATATACAGATTGGTCGTGGTGCCCCGCCCTCATGCCTGTTTACTGTTACACATTTTTCCAATTAAAAAAATCATATGCATACAATTTTATTCTTATTTAGTCCTTCCGATTGATAGTATACAATGCATATGCTTGTTTAGTCTTGATGTTCATCTGCACATGCTTGCGTCAGAAAAAGTTGGACTAGTGACATGGACATGAGCAGTTAGTCATCCCAGACATCAACAGACTGACAAGGCCAAAGGTATAGATGCATATGCTATGCTCTTAGTATGTTTACCAAACAAATATCCTTGAATATTTATTCATCTATGGGATGGTGAATATGATGATGTCATTTGCAATGCATGGTTTGCAGTTCACAAGAAGTATCAACAAGTACAAGCGAGACGCCGAACATAGCGCATGTTCCGCAAAGTAAGAGGTGTGGTTTCAAAACTCTGACTCCATAGTTCATCAAAGTTAATTGTCACTAGGTCTAGAGTTGCAACACCCAAAGTATTATCAATAGAGGGTTTGAACAACCGCCGAACTGGATAAGTGTTCATCAGGGACATAATGGTCGTCTATATCACTTACTTGGACAAGGCAAACAAAACTAGATCCATTATGCATGCTGAGATGATAGACAAGGAGGCCATGATGACAGTGACACTGAGTATTCCTACACAACTTGTCCAGAAACATGCAGAAAAGATATTGCCGGGCAATGGGATATCCATTAGAAATTTTAATATATTTCCCAAAACAATATATGACTGTGGTGATTGTGATCAGATTATTTCGCTCAACGAAACAAGTATTGTGGAAAAAATTCTCGTTGTTTGTTTAGAATATCATTTCGTCCCAGACATGACTATCAACCAGCTTGTACAGAGCAGTGATATTTACCCAATCAGAACCATTGGCACAACTGTCACACTGGTGAGAAAACTTGGCTCACAACACATTCTCCATATAAAGGATGCAGATTCAGACAGTGACAAAGCAATGGTACTCCTTTCCATATCCATTTTTGTCCTTTACTTTCTCATGTGCATGTATCTCGGGTAAGTTACACAATTATTGCATTGTTCCATGTTGCAGCTACAATTGTTCGATACCTATTGAAATTTGTTTTCGTTAATGGAGCAGAAATTGCATAGAGGGCAGATTCCACTTTTGCTCTTCAAAAATATAACAAAGAAAAGGGATGTTAGAGAAATGATCTTTCGGACAACCCATGCAATGTTTGTAACAGAGTTGCGAGGAGATATAGTACAGGATCTGAAGAAACTAGCTAGCTCTACAACTGTTGTGTGTATACATCCACAAAATCATCCTCACTTTGCTTATACAAATAGCCTTCACCAAATTCCCGTGGTTTGTTTTATTTATT
>JZKD02S1675150.1:1209293-1224110 GCA_000966675.3 Picea glauca | reverse complement strand
TCATTTTGTTGATTTGAGCACTGTAAGACTTGTTTTTAAGCACTTTGAGCAATTTAATATAAAAGATCCATTTGGAGGCTGGACCAGGAGATGTAGCCCGGAGTGGGGTGAACTTTTTTATCAAGTTGTTGTGTTTATGTCTTCTGTTCAATGATTTATGATGCTGTCTATGCTTATTTCTACATAAGTAATCCTTTAATATGTGTTGCAAATTGATCCTGTTGCATTAAACACATAACATTTCACTTGCAAAATTTAATTTAATCAAGTTTATCAAGTCTTCATCATATTTTTAGATCAGTCTCTGTAATTTTTCTTCAACATCCATATCGATGTTCGTCGGACTCGACTACTTGGGATTTCATGCGCATAAGATTGCTCGGTCCAAAAATGGGAAACATGGCAGCAAACCCCATATATCCCATGGCCCCGGTTATTTTCTAATGGGTACATATACCAGATGTAAGAGAAAATGAATGCCACAACGTCTTCTCTTTGTATATTAAATTGTTTGATGCAAAGGTCGATGCGCCCTGCTCTATGGAACCTTGTGGGAACTTGCTTGCGGCCTGTTTGGAGTTTAATTGGTTCTTGGTTGTATGCTTAATTCATCTGTCAATTTGCATATCGTGAAACTCCGAGTGTTTTTTGGAGGACACGGAACAATATAATTGCAAATCCGCTTGATAATTTCTATGGTGCTGTGACGCAAATGTAGTATGTGGCTTGTTTTAGCATTTTTCCTTGATCGATGAAATTGGTAAAATTAATCTCCTGGAATAATTTGAAATCAACGAATGTATACTGTGCGAATTCCAATTGTGCTATCATATCAACAAGAGGCCCTTAAAATTCAAATTGGTCGTTGTTATGCTTGCGGTGATAGAATTTTAAAAAAACTTTGTTTTGTTTCCTTCATATCTTTTAAAATAAGCGACTTAACATCTTTTGATAATTTTATGTAATTAAATTGTACAATATCAATATTTAATATTAATAATTTAGTATTTGAAAATAATGTTTTTAGATAATGTTATATAGGATGACCATCCGTAAACAATCGTAATCTTGAGCCTGCCAGTCCTGGAGTCTGTCTGTCAATTTATATGTCACGGAACTCCGAGTGCTGTTTGGAGGACACTGGACAATAGAAGTGCAATGTTGAGCCATACAACCTGCAAGTCAGCCTGTCAATTTGTATATCGTGGAACTTTGGGTGCTATTTGTGGGACACAGAACAATAGAGGCTTAATTTTGAGCCTGCCAGCCCGAGAACCCGCGATCCAAAAAGTGGCTAAGTATGGAATGAAGGATCCATACATGCTCTATAAAATCTCATGTCCATACATTATAAAAGTATATATTTGGTATGTATTGCTTGTTTCTCAGAAAATTTCTATGTGTGGAAGTTGGTAGATGCACGTGTTCAGATTTCCACTTACTTTTATATCACCAGCCCGACCGACCGCTTCCCCATTTCAAATTGCACAAACTTTTTTGTCTAATTAAATTGCACAATATCAATATATAATATTAATAATTTAGTATTGAAAATAATGTTTTTATATTATGTTAGATAGTTGATAGGGATCACCATCTGTAAACAATGGCAATCTTGAGCCCGCCAGCCCTAGAGTTCGTCTGTCAATTTGTATATCACAGAAATCTGAGTGTTGTTTGGAGGACACATAACAATAGAAGTGCAATGTTGAGCCATCCAGCTCGCAGGTTCCCTTGTCAATTTGTATATCGTGGAATTCTGGGTGCTATTTGCAGGGCACATAACAATAACGACCCAATTTTGATCGCAACAACCCGCAATCCAAAAAGTGGCTAAGTATGGAATGCAGGATCTGTACATGCTCTATAAAATCTCATGTCCATACTTTATAGTACATATTTAGTATGTATTACTCATTTTTCAGAAAATTCCTTGGTACAGAAATTGGTGGATTCACGTCTTCAGATTTCACTTACTTTTATATCACCACCCCAACCAACCGCTTCCCCATTTCATATTGTACAAAATTTTTGGCTCGCAGTTTTTCCGAATAGGCGAGTTACCGGATTGGTGGGTTCAATATTGATAATTTATGTAATTAAATTGTGCGATATCAATATTTAATATTAATAATTTAGTATTTGAAAATCATGTTTTTTTTATAATGTTAGATAGTTGATAGGGATGCCCATCCTAAACAATGGCAATCTTGAGCCTTCTAGTCCAGGAGTCCATCTGTCAATTTGTTATCGCGGAAGTCTGACTACTGCTTGGAGGACATAGAAAAATAGAAGTGCAATGTTGACCCAGACAACCCACAAGTTCGCTTGTCAATTTGTATATCATGGAACTTTGGGTGTTGTTTGTAAGGCATAGAACAATAGAGGCCCAATTTTGAGCCCGCCAGCCTGAGAAATCGCGATCCAAAAAGTGGCTAAGTATGGAATGAGGGATCCGTACACGATCTATAAAATCTCATGTCCATAGTTTATAAAAAGTACATATTTAGTATGTATTGCTTGTTTTCTCCGAGTGTTGTTTGGAAGACACAGAACAATAGAAGTGCAATGTTGATCCAACCAGTTCGCAAGTTCACCTGTCAATTTGTATATCGTGGAACTCTGGGTGCTATTTGTAGGATACAGAGCAGTAGAGGCCCAATTTTGAGCCCGCCAGACCGAGAACCCGCGATCCAAAAAGTGGCCAAGTATGGAGAGCGGGATACGTACATGCTCTAAAAATCTCATGTCCATACTATATAAGAGTGCATACTAAGTATCTATTACTCGTTTTTTGGAAAATTTCTAGGTCCAGAAGTTGGCAAATTCACGTCTTCAGATTTCACTTACTTTTATATCACCAGCCTGACTGACCACTTCCCCATTTCATATTGTAATAAATAGATATAAATTGGCCCAAGTCCAATTGTGCTATCACATCAACATGAGGCCCTTAAAATTCAAATAGCCCACAATCCCGCTTGTTAATTTGTATATCGTAGAACTCTGGGTGCTATTTGTAGGGCATGGAACAACATAGGCCCAATTTTGAGCCCGCCAGCCCGAGAACCCGTGATCCAAAAAGTGGCTAAGTATGGAATGAGGGATCTGTACATGCTCTATAAAATCTCATGCCCATACTTTATAAAAGTACATATTTAGTATGTATTACTAGTTTCTTGGGAAATTTTCTAGGTGCAGAAATTGACGGATACACGTGTTCAGATTTCCACCCACTTTTATATCACCAACCCGACCGACCTCTTCCCCGTTTCATATTATACAAAAAATTTGGAAGACAAATTTATGAATAGGCGGATTTTTCTTTTAAATAAGATATTTATCATCCTTTAATAATTTTATGTAATTAAATTGTACAATATCAATATTTAATATTAATAATTTAATATTGAAAATAATGTGTTTAGGTAGTGTCAGATAGTTGATAGGGATCACCATCTGTAAATAATCGCAATCTTGAGCCCGCCAGCCATGGAGTCTGTCTGTCACTTTTTATATGGCAACACTCCGGGTGGTGTTTGAAGGACACGAAAAAATAGAAATGCAATGTTGAGCCAGCCAACCCGCAAGTCCACCTGTCAATTTGTATATCGCAGAACTCTTGGGTGCTATTTGTAGGACACAGAACAATAAAGGCCCAATTTTGAGCCCGCCAGCCCGAGAACCCGCGATCCAAAAAGTGGCTAAGTATGGAATGCGAGATTAGTACATGCTCTATAAAATCTCATGTCCGTACTTTCTAAAAGTACATATTATGTATTACTGGTTTTTTTCGGAAAATTTCTTGGTGCGGAAGTTGGCGGATTCACATCTTTAGATTTCACTTACTTTTATATCACCAGCCCGACCGACCGCTTCCCCGTTTCATATTGTACAAACCTTTTTGTCTAATTAAATTGTACAATATCAATATTTAATATTAATAATTTAGTATTGAAAATAATGTTTTTAGATAATGTTAAATAGTTGATAGGGATTACCATCCGTAAACAATCACAATCTTGAGGCGACCAACCCTAGAGTCCGTCTGTCAATTTGTATGTCGCAGAACTCTGAGTGTTGTTTGTATGACACGAAACAATAAGAGTGCAATGTTGACCCAGCTAGCCCGCAAGTCCGCTTGTCAATTTGTATATCACGGAATTTTGGATGCTATTTGTAGACCACAGAACAATAGAGGCCCACTTTTGAGCCCACTAGCCGGAGAACCTGCGATCCAAAAAGTGGCTAAGTATGGAATGCGAGATCTGTACATTCTCTATAAAATCTCATGTTCATACTTTATAGTACATATTTAGTGTGTATTACTCGTTTTTCAAAAAATTTCTAGTTGCGGAAGTTGGCGGATTCACATCTTCAGATTTCACTTACTTTTATATCACCAGCCCGACCGACGGCTTCTCCGTTTCATATTGTACAAATTTTTTGGCTCGTGGTTTTTTGAATAGGCGAGTTACCGGATATGCATGTTCAATATTGTGTTTCCATTGTTTAGTCGCCTACAAACAACACCCTGACTTCCGTGAACCACAAATTAGCAAACAAATTGAAATAAAAGAATATATACTATGTGAAGTCTAATGGAACAATCATATGAATGAAAGGACATTAAAATTCATATTCATCGTTGTTATACTTGCGATGAAGCTAACAGTACAAAAAATTTACTTAAACATCTAAAAAATGATTGTCTTGTAACTTTTTGATGCTTCTCTTCTACAAACAGATCCTAGAAACTATAAACATCGCTCATTGTACCTATTCCTTGATTGAAGAACCTATTAACATGTTTAATGCACTCCATAGTTACTATTAAGACCAATTCACGCTTCTGAAAATTGCCATTCACTTTCTATTTTCTCTCTGCTTTCCCTTTCTTTACTTACTCATTTTTCAGAAAATGTCTAGGTGCGGGATTTTCTACCCTGGGTATATCTTCTGCCCTCTTTTTTTGTAACCCGCCCGACCGCTTTCCATACTTGGGAATTTTTTGGAATCTGTTTCACAGGTTGGAGGGTGCACAAAATGTACAATGCTTCGTGGCAATTCACCATCACCGCTACCTTCGTACTTGTTTCCATATATGCAATAATTAAGCTTTAATGCAAGTAGTTCATCCTGCAGGAACTGTTAAGATTGTCATTAATGTCTGGAAGGCCGAAGAAGATTTTTCATTACTACGAATTAAACCAAGATTTGTGGAGAAGTGTGTTATCCTTTCCAAGTATTCATTTCAAACATGATGCAATTTGTTTTTGTGCACCGACGGGTTGGCGCCTTTAAGAAATCTCTAATTCTTCATCTCTCTTCGTTGTCACCGCGACCTTCACATTTTTTTCTAAATATGCAATTAGTGAGCTTTAATGGTAACATCTCATTCCGCATGAACCCTGGAGATTGTCATTGATCAGTGAAACACTTGAGGAGATATTCCATTGATATGCATCAAACCATAATTTGTGGAGGGTTATATTATCAATTTTCATTTCAAACATCGGTCGGAGCAAACGAAAATTCTCGTTAATTTGTGGCAGAAGTTTTGTCCAGATACAGTAAACACATTCGGGGATAGAAGCCAGAGGTTCCACTATTACAAGGCATATTCTTACTACTCATGTCCCTCCACCCAGGAGCAAAAAAGGAGATGGTCCCTTGGTACATTGAGAGATATATTTCAAGCCAAATAATTCCAAGGCAACCCTGCCTGCTCTGAGAACCTACCCAGTTTCATTGATGGATGGCGCAGAGGTTGATGTCATGGATTTCGAGCCGGAAGAAGATGATTTGATGGGCAATGATACGACAATGGATGATGGTAATGTAGAGACTATTCCCACTCCTGCGCCCAAATTGAAATCAACCATAACAGGAGGAACTTCCCGGCTCAGTGATGACGTTCCTGACAACACCAAAAGGAGTTTCAGAAAAGAAATCGACGTTGAATGCAATAGCCTCTTTGCAGCTCGAAAGTAGGAATTCCAAAGGTTCAAATTAGTCCATTCTGGGCGGAAGAGTTTCACTGTAAATAAATGATATGTTGATGCTCCTAGATATATATTTCAAGCCAAAAAATTATTCACTTGCGGGACTATTGTCCTGTTCTCTGGATATACAATTAACATCTTTGAGAATCAGGTCCAGAACTCTCACTGTTGCAAGGCATATTTCTACTAGTCATCTCCTTCCACCCAGAATGGACTAATTTGGGCCTCTAAAATTGCACATACAACTTGTGTCCTTGAAGTTTTTTCGACTGTGCAAAGGCAGTTTCTAGATGTGTCTTAACTTTCACTTAAGGGATATTCCATTTGCCCTGCAACGTTTTTCGTCTTCTTCGTCACGAGAAGCTTCTGAAAACTATCAATTTTACCACAGGATGATTCATCGAGGAGACAACTGTAAGGATCCTGCATACTACAGATCTCGTGCATGTGTTTGTGGCAGATACATTCAATGCTTTGGCCCGAAGAAATGGGTCCAATTTCTAGGGATAGATGTACAATACTCGGTATTTTTTTATTTTTTTTAAATGGATTTGCTATTAAAAAAATTTGCCTTGGAGTCTTCGTTGCTGCTTCTTTTCTAGATTTAACACATGTTCTCATTGGCATGGTTCTGTGGTCTTGTAGTTCTTCGATATTGTGTTTACCTAGGTTATTTTTTGTAATATGGAACATGTAACAATTATATGACAATGTATTGTGTCAATCCACCAGGATTTTATGCAAACAAAAAATGGATTACACACAGTTTCAAACCAACGTTCAATTCTATCTGTAATGCATATACAACATAGCAATACCAATGTATAATGTTGCAGCAACATCATCATTCGTGTTTCCAGACATGCAATTATTAAGTTTTAATGCTAACAACCCATAATGCAAGAAGTTAAATACTTAAGTTAATATGTTACAGTCATGGAAGAATGTATCAAGAAGACACTTACACCCACACGCTCCAATAAAATCTAATATTCAACAAAGCATTTGTTGACAATTAGTAGAAAATGAAGTTTAATACTTAAGTTAATATGTTACAATCATGGAAGAATGTATCAAGAACATACTTATATGCATAGGTTGCAATAAAATCTAATCTTCAAAAAATCATTTGTTGACAATTAGTAGAAAATGATGGTTTTGCAACAATGGGGCTTCTTTGAAACCAATTCGCACTTATGAAAACTGCCCTCCGCCTTTCTATTTTCCTATTCTTTTATCCCCTGTAGTTTCTCTTCCTAGTTACTTAATCGTCTTTTTTTTTTTTCTTTTTTTCTAAAAATGCCTTACTGTGTGGCTTGTGGATTCACACGTTTCCATCGAACGCTTCCTCTTTCTCTAAATTGGCCTTCTATTGTTTTGTGTCCTACAAGTAACACCCAGAGTTCCGCGATATACAAATTGACAGGCAGACTTGCACGCTGGTTGGCTCAACATTGCACTTCTATTTTTCCATGAACTCTAAACAACATTCGGAGCTCCGCGATATACAAATTGACACACGGGCTCCAGGGCTGGTGGGCTCAAGATTGCCATTTTTTACGAATGGAAAAGTGCTAAAACGAGCCATACCACATTTGTGTCACAGAAGCTATATTAAAGGGCAAAGCATTTCCTCTATAGTTCTGTGTCCTACAAACAACACCTAGAGTTCCACACTATACAAATTGAAAGTCAGACTTGCGGGCTAGCTGGCAAAAAAAATGACTCAGAGTTCTGCGATATACAAATTGACAGACGAAGCATACAACCAAGAGCCAAGTAAACTCATAGATCATATTCCTAGTCATTGTTTTCTGTGCCCGCCACCTTCGCACTTCTTTCCAAGTATATATCTTGGCAGGAAAATGGGATATCTATTATAGATGTGAATATATTGGCCCTTCTTTTTCGTCTTCTATACTTAGCCAAATATCCGTTTCTCTTTTCCCTAAAATTTATCTTTCTTGTCACTTATTCATTTTTTCAAAAATGTCTTGTTGCACATATGGGCAGACTTGCGGGTTCACGCTTGCACTCATGCTCTTATATCACGACACCAACCGACCGCTTCCCTATTCCATAGCAAGACACTTCTTCGACTGCAGATTCCCAGTAGGCGAGCTCTAGATTGGACTTCTATTGTTCCATGACCTGCGAACAGTACCGTCACTTCCGTGATATACAAATTTACAACCGGACTCAGATCATACCCTCTTCCGTATTACAATCTACCTATCATGCCCTCTTCCGTCGTATACATTTTGCACCGAAAACTTCCGAGAAATACAATTTAATCGTCGGGTCCTCACGTCTTCTGTGGAACTATTGTCACCCCATTTTGAAGCCTGTCTGCCCGCTTTCCTTACTTCGCCATTTCTTCGAATTTCTTTCGCGGATCGTCGGTTTGGTGGGTGCAAGAAATAATCAGTTCCTAATCGTTGTTTCCTGTGCCCGCGCCCTTTTGCAATTAGCAATTAGCAATTATATATAAGATCTTATTTCTAGGCATGCAATTAGCAAGCGTTAATTTCAAACATCATGGAATGTCATTTACACGTCGTCGGGTTGGTCCTTTCATGAAAATTTCAATCCTCGCTTCCGAGAATGAGTCCGCCCGACCGTTTCCCTATTCCATACTTAGCCACTTTCCCAGAATTCCACAAATATACAAACCAGCCGCTAAACTTTCCCATCATGCTCTCTTCCATTTTACATGTTTTGTAGTAAAAAATTTTGATACATAAAATTTGACCATGGAACACTCACCTCTCCTGAGTATCCCCGTAACCCTTTTTTGAATCCTATCCAACCGCTTTTCAGACCTTGCCATTCTTTCCTTTCTCTCCGTCGTGTCCATGACCTTCGCACTTGTCTATAATAAAAGAAAAAAAAATTGNATATATATATATATATATATATATATATATATATCTTGTTTCTAAATATGCAATCACTGACATTTATTTCTAACAGCTCATCATGCATGAACCGTATATATTGTCATTGATGGGAAAAAAGCTCAAGGAGATCTCCCATTAATGTGCATTAAACCAAGATTTACGAGGGGTTATATTATCCCTTCTGAGTGTTGATTTCAAAATCATGAAGTGTCGTTCGCACGTCGCCGCCTTGACACGTTCACGAAACCTCCAATCCTTAATTGCTCTTCACCGTACCCGCCACCTTCGCATTTCTAAATATGCAATAAGTAGGCTTTACTGCTAACAGTTCATCATGCACCACCCATACAGATTGTCATTAATTAGCGAAAGGCTCGAGGAGCTTTCCCATTCATAAGAATTTAACCAAGATTTAGCGAAGAGTTACATCATCGGCTCTAAGTGTTCATTTCAACCATCGTCTGGAGCAAACCAACATTCTCATAAACCTATGGCATCAACTCAACAACAGTTCTGTGGAGATACAGTGAACATATTTGGGCATGAAAACCAAAGATTCCAGTGGTCCATGGCATATTCTTATTACTCAACCTCTGCAGTAGAGAAACAAGTAATTTGGACCTCTGGGATTGCTCGTGGAGGCCGTGTCCTTGAGGTTTTTTACTGTAAGGACCTGGTCTCTTGGTGTGCCGATAAATTTATTTCAAGCAAAATAATTATTCCACTGCAGGACTGCTCTTTTGTTTCTTTGTCACCTCAGGTCTTCCGCCAGATGTTAATATTGCCAGAGCCAACATTGACGTTCAAAGGAGAAGATTGCAAACAATTCCTAGCAAAGTATAATAACAGATTGGACCTCTTGCCCCATTTATTAGAAGACTCGATTCTAGTTCCTGAAGATATCACAAGCTTGTAGGTTACTTCATTTAGAAATCCATTCCGCGAAATTTCCTGGTTGTTTACAAGAATAACGGGATAGGAGTCCACAACAATTGTTTCTCGGATGGCTCTTTATATTTTGTATTTCATAGTTAATGAACAAGCCATTTTTTATTGGGGCAAGTTAATTTCCCATGAAATCTGTTCCCAATTGTCAAGCTTCAAAAGGGAAAAGAAATTTTATATGTTGTCCTACTTAGTTTTTGCGATAGCGCATTGTTGTCAGTTTCCACAACTGTCTTTGTCCAAGAATGTCAACTGGGAATTCGACCCGGTAACATTCTGGTACCAGGCCTTATGAAAGCACAAGGCTTCCCACTATTTTTATGAGGTTTGTAATGGCTTCGTGTTTGTTTTCAAAGTTTTGTTGTTAGGAGAAGATGCTCCCCGCATATCTGAATAGGCAACCAGTTTTTTGGACAAGAAGGGGACACTTGAACATTTGGATAATTACATTGTGATAAGAATTTTTGGCTCCACGGAAAAACCTGCTCTCCTTCCATGTCACATTATAGACATAATGTTTGTTGCAGAAGTAACACAACAATACAACTATTGGTTGCATCTATTGTAAAAGAAGATGAAAAAAACAGTTCATTTCTCTGCCTTGGAAAGTAGGGAATTCATATTGAAAAACATCAACAAAATTAACGAATTTGCAACACATTATATCATCTTCAACCTGAGATATGCTGAAAGCATAAGCGGGTTCAACCCCGATAATATTTTTCGACAACATTTACAAACACTTGGCCTTAGCGATTGTTTTTTCAAAAACCACCTGCCCAAAAACAGAGACACTGGCGACAATGCTCCTACTTATGATGTCGATGACCTAGACACAGTCCAAAGATGCACAAAATTGTACACGCAATAGGGGAAAGGCCCCGATGACAAGAGCGTTCAATCGACAAATAACATTCAAAAAATTACAACATCTCAGAGCATTGCTCCAACGACCCACCACAACAACAAAGCAACTCATAGTTCTTCAAACGGAGGAGGAGATAATGACCCTCCTCAGTCTAAAATTGATAGTTCTCACAAGCTTCCAGTAGAGAAGAAGAGAAAATAAAATGTGGGACAGGCAAAAGAGCTGGAAATTCAGAGTGAGAACATGGAACTTGACATTGATATGGATAGCATGCTCTGCTACCTTGATTAGCCCAGAGACACCATCTAGCATAGCCATCCAATGGACATATCCGATATCAAAAATTTTGACAAAGATGAATCCTTCGTGTTCCAGAGCGTTGTTTTTGACAGCCAGTCCAAAAAATTGATAATTGAGAAAAAAAATATAAAAAATAAGAAAGGAAAATCTCGTTCAGAGGTTGACCTTGCCAACATACGACCGTCCCAAATTTGTCAACTTCACAATGCAAGTGAAGATGCACTTCATGATTCCATTGGAGGCATCGAGGCTGAGAATGCAAGACTGAAGGACTGGGTCAAGGAATTGGAAGAGGCTTTGATTCCTATGGCATTGCTTGTCAATCCTTTGGCAATAGCCATGCTTGTCACCCCTGCAGCCAAATTAAAAGCATCCTAAAGCCTCCTCGCATCCTATAGAGGATATGTGGAGAATAATATCAAGAAAATAATGGAACTGGTTACCGAGGCGTGGAAAACATCACAAACCATCACTTCCCTTGGAACCAGGGCACATAGTTTGCTCGAACATTTGCAGGTGGAGTTAAAAGATGAAGAAAATTTCTATTTAAAGATGGTCCTTCCTTTTGGCACCATTGTCAACAATATGATAGAAACCAAAAGAAGACAACAAGATATTCCATCCAAAAACTGGATCGGTCATTTAAATGCATGCTGGAAAGTAAAAGTGAAGAACCTGCATCTCATTGTTCAGTCATGTGAACAAGCCATATCAAAGAAAGATAAATTATTCACAAGGCCGTCGAGAATAAACTTAGCCGGAAATACCAATGACTTCCAAGACCCCGACTTAATCGCAAACTCCTTGCCCTTAACTAGGCAAGAGTTCAATAAACAGGTTGATATGTTTAAGGCGTTGTCTTTGGAAAATTTTTACAGCATCCTTGAATATGATCAAGCTCACATCGACGATTGGCTAGTCGACTATTCAGTATAGAATGAGGAAATTCATCAGGCTCTGTATAATCTTCTATCGACTTCCAGGAATTAGAAAACGATCTTTTCAACATAAAAATCCGGAATGAGATCAACGTCACCCCAATGAGAAGCTACATTGAAGAATGGATCGAAAGGGAATTGAAGCAGGCCGTCGACGAAAGGCAACATGCATTTGCCAGGATTCCAGTAGTCGTTGACGACATCAATGAAACGACAACCACAAGAAAATAGCCAAAGGGCTCATATGTACCATCACTACAAGTCTATTGATCACATCATGTTTTGTTTATCAACCCAGTTATTCCACTTTTTTAAATAGAAATGTCTAGGCAAACACTTATACCTTTCAATTTAGTTTTTTTACTGATATTGCACTCTATCTTCTTTCTACAGTCCCGTTTCTTGTACATATTTCTCTAATGGTCTGCAGCAGCCCCAATCCCAATCTACATGACAAATGCATTGAAATTTCCATTAATATGTAACAAACTTTTATTTTTTTATATATTTCAAAATTTCTAGTAGTATGTAACAAACTTTTATTTTTTGACATATTTCAAATAAAATTGTTTTCTTATCTCCTTTTAAATTTATGTCTTCATACATTTTTATCTTTCACCAGTCTATATGACAAACAAATTTGTATTGTGTTATATACATTCAAAAAATAAATGGTGCTCTACATGCCAAGCATCATTTGCTGCATGGATAAATTTCCAATTTTTTTCTTCCACTATGAACAAATTGCATTTTGTTATATACTTTCAAAAAATAAATAGTTCTCTACATGCCAAACATCATTTACTGCATGGATACCACATGTGATTCATGTTGCTTGCCACATCTTTGTTGCAGTTTTCTATCTCTCCGCGGGGTCGATGTTCCGTGATATACATTTTGCACAAAACACTTCCGTCAATTACAATTCGACCCCATTTTCCACAATTTACCTTGCTCCACGAGGTCGTGCCTTAGCGCTATCGAAATTTTATGCCCCATGTTCCATGATATACATGTTGCACACAACATTTCCATGAAATACCTTTTGCACCGAAGACTTCCATCATTTACAATTCGACCTCATTTTCCACAATTTACTTTGTAACCTCGTTGGCAGGGACTACGCTGCCACACAACCTTGTTTATACATCTCATAATTTATTATAATAGCCAAGCAACCATCTTTTTTACTTTTCCCTTTTTCTTATCCATTATAATTCTAAGAGTTAATAAGTTTTTTTTAATAAATTGAAAATTAATTTGAATTTATTTATGAATTAACATTGCACATCTCAATTAAGATTTATTAATTATTAAGATAGATTTGTGAAATTTTTCTTAATATACAAGGATCTCCCCCTTAAAATTATTAATTTTCCCTAAAAACAAATAAAATTACATTTCATTTATGCATTCATGTATACATTAGTTAAAAGAGGAAAATAGAAACTCCTCTCCTCACAAACCCCCAACACAATGCAAAATGTTTCATCTTTAATCCTCCGCACATAAGTATATAATAGTTTCCAATAAAAACTATTCAACATTACATATAGTTTTGAAATGACCATCCTAAAAAAGCCTCCCATAGTAAATAGAAAGAAAAAATAAAACAAGTACCCTCTTTGGGTTCATATGTTTCAAAAAAATATAACTTAAGTACATGTCATTTTGTGATAATGGCAAAATCAATAAAACAAAGGATGTAAATATTCGTAATGTTGATCACCTTTGTGCTCTTTGGATGTGCCACAATCCCAGATCTAATAGAAGACACATCTTTGAGAGTCCATTGGCTTCTTTAATGAAATTCAATCTCCTCACCCAACAAACTATAGAGTAGTTGGTTAATTAAAATAATATTATGTGCTTTAAATTATAAAATTGATTGCATTATATATGTGCGTGTGAGATTAAATTAGATGTTTCATGTCAATTGCATATGAAATTGGTATAATATCTTAGTGTTGACCCTAAAAATGTATGTATTGGACGAGAATATGTATAAATTATAAATGTATGGCTATATTTAAGTGGGTATAACCATGTGAACTTAAATAAATAATTGTATGTGTAAATGGATTCCTAATGTTATGTGAATATTTATGTTTGAAAAATAATATAAAAATCCAAGATAGTTGTAGAGAGCACAAGAAGAATTTTCGATGTACATGGAGAAGAGGAATGGGTTCCAATAAAAAATAATTTTCTACTACCAAGTGTCAACCTAAGAACTCTTAAATTTCTGTCAACCTAAGAACTCCTAAATTTCCATCACATAGCTTAAATAAAACTCTAAATACAACTCATTCCCCACCTTTGACTTTGAAGCCCAATATATATATATGCATGATTAGGAAGCATGATTTATGATGACAATGTCGTCATAGTTGTATTGTGGGTGTATTATGTTGATAGATTCAATTATGGTTGGACAAGATCAATGTCCAAGATCTGGGAGGATGAAGAAAAGCTCATCGACTTTTCCAACAAGAATGAAAAATGATATTACTCTCTACCCAAAGAGAATATGTTAGATTTAAGATAAAATAAGTTTTATGATGGCAACACCATCACTTTCTCAAGGCCTCACCATTAATCCTCAACCACAAGTAGAAAATATTCCAAGAGATAGACCACGAGTGCCTTAAATTGAATGAAATTTTATTAACTTCCCTGCCATGATAAATAAAGTGTAAGTTTTGTATGGCTAAGTGTACACATTTTATTTCCCTATGTAGTTTAAAAAGTTATAAACATTTTTATACATTGATAGTGTTATGTTTTTTTTTTATTCAATTTTTTTTTTTAAATTGCAATTTTATTCAAATGAACAAGATTATATTTATGATAAATTGATA
>JZKD02S1675150.1:1174190-1209266 GCA_000966675.3 Picea glauca | reverse complement strand
AAAATTGACATAAAAGTGAATACATCATCACTATGAGTAGATTTGATCATCTCCTCCATGGAACAATTTTTTTTTTGCATATGATCTCATAATACCCTTAATAAAAGTAATCTACATAAAGGAGATAGTCCATACCATATAACCATTATAAAATATACAAGTAAAAATGGCATAATACATTAACTTTTTTGAAATAGAACCAAGGATAAACCCATCAAAGCTAGAAATAAGGAATATCATAGACCACCACCATCAATCTAAAAAGATAGAGCATATTTATGAAAAGGAGGGTGATAACACTGCTAAGATTGGCCCTCATCCTCTTCTTAGATAAACCATTGTCCAAGATCCAAATGGAGACTTGTTTTTGATAAAACATTTACAATTTGATTTCTTTCCCTGTAAACATGTTGGAATAAAATATGATTGAAAACAATATATATGATTTTAATTCCATTAAACAATGGCCAAAGTAAATAATTTAAATAATTTGATAAAGAAAACTCACCCAACATCCATTTAATCACATTCATCGAGTCTTCGTAGATTTGCAAATCTAGGACCCCCTTTTCACCTGCTAAAGTAAGGAGTAGCTTTAAATCCATTAACTGTTATGACCTAAAGGGGGAATATATAGGGTTAAATGTATATGAGATTACATATATAATTTAAGCATTTGGATAATTATATTAACTTTGCATAATCGTTTGTGCCCTTACCCAAACCAACTTTGAACTTTAAAGAACGAGCCTCCTTAAGAAATATGACCCCCCTCCACCACATAATTATGGATCCACTTGTGCCACTCTCTTAAAGAATGCTCATGTCATAGACTTATCAATGATCTCTACACCAACTTGTCTAACATGTTTTTCCACTTTTACTAGCTTGAAGCTGCTAAGTATACTCAACCCTTGGGAAGCACATTAGATGAAGGTGATGAACTTATCCTAAAAAAGGATATCATTTCTCGCAAGCCAGATTCCTCATGCAAGAATCAAAGGAAAATCCCTACACTTATTAACTACCACATTTCCACACCAAATATTTAATCTTTCATCTACCTAAAGATCCCCTCTAAACAACACTTATGCCATTTGAATCCTCCACTTCTTTCTAGACTTACTAAGAATAGATACATGACATAATAAGATGAATATTTGTCTCTTCACGCCTCTTGCACAAAGGACACCTACCAAGTCATAGAGTAATAGGTGTGCTCATTTCACCGTAGACAATATAAAAATATTGTCACTCAACCATAGGCACAAAGGCCACCCCCGAGCACCTTAACCTTGATAGACAAAATAATTATAGAAGAAAACCCTAGAACCAATAGCCAACCAAGGTAGCATACCTCTCTCCAAAGCTAGCATACCAAGCAGAAAGTCCAAACCATAACCAGGCAGAAATTCCAACCATAACCAAAGACCAAGTCACCACTGCAACAACTGCAACTCTCCTCCAGTCATGCATAGCACTTTTCCTTATGCCGTTTTGAGAGTGAGTGTTACAAATGAGCTCTAGCGCCCTCTTATTATAGTCCTCCAAGTGACCTGACTGGGCCAACTTCTACTTCTGGAGGATAACAATTTAATATAAATTATTATCTTGAGTCGACTTGTCTTCTAAGGTCATTTCCTAATATTCTAGGGTTTCTATTGCTTTTCGGAATATTCTAGACTCGTCAAGGGTTATACGTAGAGGTTAATACCTCCCGCAACTACCGTAATATTAACACTCCCTCCTAGCTAAGGAGGTGTTAAATGCAATGGTCTTGAGGACAAACAAATCATTCACTCGGTAGCATCATCATAGCCACATGGGTTATCTCATGATCAAATCACGAGCACCATCATCACTATCCAACTAGTTAGTCTCTATGGCAATCAAAACAATGCCATCCAATATAACACAACTATGTCTATTCGTAGTAGTATACAACTACTATCCAATGGTGCACAACCACTCCTAGTAGCACACGACTACTAATGAGTGACACATAGTCACTACCAGTGGATCACATCCACCACAATAGCATACAACTATTGTCCAGAGACATACAGTCTCCACAACAATCATATCATCGTATATCAACAATGTCATGATACAAACTGAATCATCTGGGCCACTCTTCCACTCACATCTGTGAGATCTGGAAGAGCATATGCCCTAAAAAACTTAAACATTAGCCATGGGTTGTCTGGACTATTCTTCTCAAGCATAGAAGAATAATTGTCCTTGATTTCTGAACTTGGACCATTCAACCTAACTAGGCCATTCTTTCGACACGATTCACAGTGCAAACTGGAGAGAATGAATCTGCCCTAGGGAATGATTGTCCCTGATTGCTGAACTTGGACCATTCAACCTAACTGGGACATTCTTCCGGAACGATTCATAGTGCAACCTTGAGAGAATGAGTATTCCCTAGGGAATGACTATCCGAACCATTTCCTATGGAAATGACTGTCCTACACCAACCTCCTACATCGGACCATTATTTGAAACTGCTCACAACTGTGAATTTTGAAAGAATGACTTCCCAGAGAGGCGGACCATTCTGCTTCACCACTTCTCAGAGTGAATGCCAAGGAGAATGACTATCCTATACCATTCCCCCACAATGGCCACAAGGGGAATCGTTGTCTATGGTACATCAAGAATCTGTCAGACCACGACGGTCCATTTTAGACCATTTTTCGAACTGGAAAATGACTGTCCAAAAATATCTTGGACCACTTTCCGAACTAGAGAGTGACTACCCAACCCGGACCATTTTCCAAACTGGAAAATGACTGTCCATATATCAATAACATATCAGTGCTCCCTCCCAACCTGGGGAGTAATCACTTCTCTTTCTAATAAGGAAGTCATCTCCACAAGTCCCAGATTGTCCCTTAGGTACACAAACTTTTCATCTTGGACAAAGGCTTTACCAAAATTTTTGATATCTGCTCATCAGTGGAGATATAATGGAGAACTAATTCTCCCTTATGTAATTTATCATGGAGAAAATAGTAATTGATCTCAATGTGCTTCGACCTATCATGGAACATTGGGTTCTCTGAGAGCTTCCCGACTTATAGAGCCACACTTCTTTCGTACAAGCATCACAAGCTGCAATATATTCTGCTTATGTAGTGTTGAGTGTAACAAACTTATGTTTCCTGATAACCCATGATATCATGGAAAATCTCAAACTAAAACATATCCAAGAAGAACTTCTTATGCCATTTGCACTCCCTGTTCAATCTGAATCAGTAAATTCATGTTGTTGTGCATCACTGTTTGAGGCATATCTCAAACCATAAGCAATCATCCCACAAAGATATCTCAAGATATGTTTTTCACCTATCTAATTCTCTTGTCTAGGTCCCACCTGGAACTGGCTCAACATGTTCACAAAAAAACAATTGTCTGGTCTAGTATTCACCGAATACATCATGAGGCCAATCAACTTCTGGTATAGGGACGGGTCTACTGAATCAAAGTCTGTCAACTTCTTCAGATCTGTCATCATAGGAGTTTGCCATGGATTTGCAATCCATCATCTTGGACTTATGAAGACCTGTCATAGGGAGTTTTCACCAAGTTTTTGTTGTACATGATAGGCTTTGCACCAGGTTGCTTGAATCCATACAAGTTCTTCTTCTATCTGCATACATGGGTCTCTTTCTCGTATACTTCAAAACCTTGAGGTTGTTCTACATATGCTTCTTCTTCAATTTCTCTGTTGAGAAGAACAGTCTTTACATCCATCTGATGTAAACTCCAACCCATGGATACTGCAAGAGATATAATGGCCCAGTTAGAGGTATATCTGGTTACTAGAACAAGCTATCGTCATAGTCTTCTCCCTCCTTCTGGGAGAACCCTCTAGTTCTGAATCTCGCCTTGTATCTATCAATGATTTCATTCATAAGTCTTTTTCACAATTGATCACATACATTTTTCTTCATCACAACTTCCTTCCATTCCTTTTATTTTACTGCTTCTAGTGGGTTCAAAATATGCTAGTAGTCTTATGATTCTTGGTATATGTAGTGGCCAGTAAAAAAAAAATCAACAAGCCTAGTAAAATCCTTACAATTACGCATAACATTTCTAACATATAATTTCTAAGTGTGTAAATAATTCATTAACTTCAAATAAGCATATAAAATTTTAGTATAATTTAACATTTATCATTTAACTACAGCATAAAAATAACTTAGCCATTTCACAAACAAATTACCTGCTTCTGATGCTAATTTCTGTCGATATGATTGTCCCTTCCCTGTTGCCTTGTTGCCTTGTTGTTGCCTTCCTGTTGCCTGATGCACTGACCAACACTACCCAAACCTACTATCCTCCCAGCCAGCTAGGAGCAACCTGTCTGACTCCCTAGCTCCAGGAAACCGAAAGGAATCCTGGCCCCCATGCCCAAAACCCCCATCAACACGGTGCCACTGTGTATTCCATTGTAGGGTGTGGACCCTAGTCCTGTTAGGAGGGGTGGAGGCATTTCCCACCGTGTATCCTCTGAAACCTGAATTCATGGGAGGACAGTGTTAGTTCACTCTCCCCAAGACGTGTGATGATGACTGTCAAATGCCTGCTAGGGAAGCTTGGTCAAGATAGTGATACTTCCACTTACGGGTTCTATTTGGAGTTAGGTCAATATAGTTGACGCTCCAAGATAGTCTAGCAGAGGAAGGATAGAAATGGAGATGGAAGTAAGTTAGGGAGGAAGGATGAGTAGTAATAGTTGAGAAGGTATGGAGATCTGTCTTGTGGTGGTATTTAATGTTTTCACTTCAAAAAAAAGAAGAGAAATGTGTATATATGAATATTCATAATTTTGTAACTAAACCACAATTGTTTAAAATAACATTGTTGAACCGGATAATAGTAATTAAAGGATTTCTCAAACAATTGATTGGTTTGTTGACTTTTATAAAAGACTAGTCTTGCTGACTGGATTGGATGCATACATAAATTACTAAAGGATGTCAGTTTTGATTATTATTCTACTAGGGTTGTTATAGTATAATAACTGGTTCAATTGGTTGTTCTCACTTTTCTTTCTTTCTTGGAATCTTCATGTTCTTCCTCATGTTTCTCTTCAATGTTGGAGTCCATGGAATATTCTATAGATTCTATGCCTTTCCTTTTTGAAGGTTCCAACTCCTTCTTTTCATCAAAGGAACATAAATGTAGATGGACAACCAAGGATATTAATGGCTTTTTTTTCGAATAAGACTTCTTCTATATTTAAAATAAACATGTGTTGTTTATCATGGCTGCTACTTCTAATAGAGAAAATGGAAAGATACTTCATAGTCTTCATGGGTTCTTTAATGGATCACATCATTGAGGATTAGCTCCCTCCTAATCCCAGCTTCATGCATGAATGAGCAATATGCATGCTCTTCTTTTGGAATTCTGCAATCAACTCCCTCCATCTGAGAGAGTCCATGCATTCGTCTGCATCCTTCTTACTTTCTATAAAGTGCACAAGTCTATTCTAGTTTCCTTTTGATTACTGACTTCTTTTTGGTCCGACTCCTTTTGGGTCTCTTCAAGTTTGGTTCTAATTGTGTCCCATATGGAAGTTTTTACTTATGTAGTATCTTCCACATGAATTGTCACCAAAGATTGTCAACATACTTCATCCTTTTCAGATACATTACTTGACTACTAGTCATTGTAATGGAAATCCTTATCTTTTTATTATCCCATAGGTATATGATCATATTATATTCTAAGAAGTAGATATACATGATATGTACAGGAACTATGTAAACATGGTATGTGCAAGGACTATGTAAACATGGTATGTGCAAGGACTATGTTACAGAAGAATATTGTTACCATGACTAGTAGAAAAAGTCTGATTCATCCTGCTTGACTTTTGTTGAGGGTTCCTTTTCTTTAGAAATTGTTGTTTCGTGTGTTTCCTTCCTTTTCTTTAACTCAGGACACTAGTTCCTATAGTGACCATATTTTCGACAGTTGAAGCATTGTATTTTTGACATATCCTTTTCTTGATTTGGTTTCTTCCTTGGGCCAAACTTCTTCTTATTCCTGAATTTCTTGAACTTTGACGTGTAGGCTTGATCGTCATCTTTCTTTTGGGATTTCTCCTTTGTGCTAATCCATGATTCTTCTTGTGCACATCAAGTCCAAATTTCTTCAAATGTGGGATACTTCGTTCTTGTGTTCATGCTTGCGGAAAATGTATCCCATCTATTGGGAAGGCCATTAAGTACTATATTTACTAGTTCCTTTTCTGAAATGATTTCCTCAATAGCTTGTAGTTGATCTCTTAACTGAGAGATTCTTACAAAGTATGATGTTATGCTATCATCATCATTCATTTTCATGTCACGGAGCTCATCCTTCAGACTCATCACTTGTCCAATATTTCTGACTGAGAAGAGGTTAGTTAGGGCATCATACATCTTCTTAGATGAGTCAAGATGAGAAATGTAGGGTATCAAATGGTCCTTTAAAGAGTCCACTATGATGCTCATAGCATTGATGTCATTGTCCTTGAACTTCTTCATAACTGCAATGTTCTAAGGTTCCTTCTCTTTTCCCTCTTCAAATTGTGGTTCCATGATCTTTCCTTTCACGATATCCAACACTTTATTCTTGGCAAGGATGAGGTCAATCCTTGTCTTCCATGCTCTAAAGTTAGAAGCCCATTTATCTTGTTTTCTGACTTCATAGAGTAAGCCATGACTTCTTTGACTTTGAATTGGTCAACTTTTGACTTGACTCGGTCAACCTTTGACTTTGACTCGATCAACCTTTGACTTTGACCAAAAACTCAAACTTGATGCCTTGGCTTGCTAAAAGTACCAGAAGGTGCGCTAGGCTAGGGCACACTAGGTTATCCATGAATTAGGCCAAGCACTTCACTTAAGGTGCCTTAACACAAAGGTTAGGGTTTCGTTGTTGTAACAAAACTCTGACTGCAACTACAACTGCAACTGAGCAAATCCTCCCAATGTACCTTCCAGTGGTTAGACTGTCCGAAGATAGTGTGGGCCCATAACCTGTTAGAATAATAGGTGTGCTTGTTTCACCGTAGACAATACAGAAATGTTGTCACCCAACCATAGGCACAAAGGCCACCCCCGAGCACCTTAACCTTGACAGACAAAATAATTTTGGAAGCAAACCATAGAACCAATAACCAACTAAGGTAGCATACCTCTCTCCAAAGCTAGTGTACCAAGCAAAAAATCCAAACCATAACTAGGCAAAAATTCCAACCATAACCAAATATCATTACCATTGCAGCAGCTGCAACTCTCCTCTAGTCATGCACATCAATTGTCCTTATGCAATTGTGAGAGTGAGTGTGACAAATGAGCTCTAACGCCCTCTTATTTATATTCCTCCAAGTGACCTAACTGGGCCGACTTCTACTTTTGGAGGATAATAATTTAATATAAATTATTATCTTGAGTTGACTTGTATTCTATGGTTATTTTTTAATATTCTAGGACTTCTCTTGCTTCCCGTAATATTCTAGACTCGTCAAAGGTTATACGTAGAGGTTAATACCTCCCGCAGCTACAGTAATATCAACACTCCCTCCTAGGGAGGTATTAAATGCAATGGTATTGAGCACAAATAGACCATTAACCCATTAACATCATCATAGCCACATAGGCTATCTCATGAACAAATCACGAGCACCGTCATCACTATCCAACTAGATAGTATCAATGGCAATCAGAACAATGCCATCGAATAGAACACAAATGTGTCTATTCATAGTAGTATACAACTACTATCCAATGCTACACAACCACTCCTATTAGAACATGACTACTAACCAGTGACACATAGTCACTACCAATGGATTGCATCCACCACAATAGAATACAACTATTGTCCAGAGACATACATTCTCCACAAAAATCATATCATTTGATATCAACAATGTCATGATACAAACTAAATCATCTGGGCCACTCTTCCACTCACATCTGTGATATCTGGAAGAGCATCTGCCCTAGGAAAGTTAAACATTAGCCATGGGTTTTCTGGACTATTCTTCTCAAGCATAGAAGAATAATTGTCCATGATTTCTAAACCTAGACCATTCAACCTAACTGGGTCATTCTTCCGGCATGATTCATAGTGAAACCTGGAGAGAATGAGTCTTCCCTAGGGAATGACTGTCCTTGATTGTTGAACTTGGACCATTCAACCTAACTGGGCCATTCTTCCATCACGATTCACAGTGCAACCTAGAGAGAATGAGTCTTCCCTAGGGAATGGTTGTCCAGACCATCCTCGATGGAAATGATTGTCCTGCACCAACCTCCTACATCGGACCATTCTTTGAAACTCTTCACAATTGTGAACTTAGAAAGAATGACTACCCGGAGAGGCAGACCATTCTTCATGACCACTTCTCAGAGTGACTGCCAAGGAGAATGATTGTCCTATACCATTCCCCCACACTGGACACAAGGGGAATCATTGTCTATGGTACACCAAGAATTTGTCGGACCATGACTGTTCATTCTAGACCATTTACCTAACTGGAAAATGATTTTCCAAAAAACTCTTGGACTGCTTTCCGGACTGGAAAGTGACTTCTCAACCTGGACCATTTTCCAAACTGGAAAATGACTGTCCATATATCAATAACATATCAGTGCTCCCTCCCAACCTGGGGAGTAATCACTTACCTTTCCAATAAAGAAGTCATATCCATGGTCCCATATTGTCCCTTAGGTATGCAAAATTTTCATCTTGGAGAGAGGCTTTACCAAAATATATGCTATCTGTTCATCAATGGAGATATACTGGAGAACTACTTCTCCCTTCAAGACTTTATCACAAAGAAAATAGTACTTGATCTTAATGTGCTTCAACCTGTCATGGAACATCGGGTTCTTTGAGAGCTTCACACAACTCTGGTTATCATAATATATCATGGTCGAATCCTACACCTAATCAAATAGTCTAGAAACTGGCTTACGGAGCCATACTACTTGGTAGAATGTTTGGTAAAATGAACCAAACATTTAATCCTTACAATCGATAAGTAATATCCTTTAATCTTTCCCACCTTTTTGTTGTGTAGTCTTAATCTCATTTAAATATGTGTCCACCATGTTGCATTGATGATTGATTTGGTCACGATGATATATTTCTAAAATATACAATGTTTTAGCACTTACGATGGGATTGCTTCATGACTAAGCCTACACATGTTGTTTTCTTGTGGTCCTCATCCAAGAATGTATCCACTCCCCTTCATTGATTTGCATTCGATCTAAAGGACTATATCTCCCCATGTTATCCATACTCAATATGCTCAATTTCCACTCCACCATTTTGATCTCCCTCCTTGTTTCAATTTTTCACTCTACAAAACAGTGAATCATGTGGTCATGGGCAAGTAATAGAAAAACATGATCAAATGACGATATTGTGTAGTAAATAAAATGTGTTGAGCAAACTTGAGGTGATGAGGTCAACCTCCATATAATGAGGTATTCCATCCCACAAAAATTTCTCATACATGTTGAATTAACACTTTGTTTGCTATCTATCTACTTAGTTCTCATTCTTTTACCATTTGCATTGGTTACATCATCACCTTTTTTCGTCACTCGTGCCACCGAAGATCCCATCCACTCCGTGATTTAATTATGATCATGATCCTCATAGTTTTTTTTGTATACTTGCAGTCGAACTATGTAATGAACCTCTTGAGAATAACGTTTGGCCCATTATCGTCACTTGTATGCAATCATATCATGTTTTGTTTCATTTGTTGTTGCATATTCTTTATGTAACATTTCATAGACTTGTAGAATGTTCTTATAGTTTTGATTGTGATGTATTATGTTGATATGGTGAACCATGATTGGATGAGATGGATGCTCAAGATTTGGGAGGGATGAAGAAAATATCATCAACATGTCCATTGAGGAATAACGGTATTAGTCTCTACTTAAAGAGAATGTAAAAAATTTAAAAGAAGGTAAGTTTTATGATGGCAATGCCATCATACTTGCGATTGCGGATGTATTGTGTTAATACACTGAATCATAGTTGGACGAGATTGATGATTGAGATCCAAGGAGGATGAAGAAAATCTTATCAACTTGTCCCTTGAGAAGGAATTACTCTCTAACTGAAGAGAATATGTTAAAATTTAGAGAAAGCTTTATAATTACAATGCCATTTCTCTCCCAAAGCCCCACCCCCACCATTGATCCCTAACCATGAGGACTAGAAAAAATTCGAAGAGATGGCCTTAAATTGAATGAAATTTTATCAATTTCCTTTGATGCCATGTAATCCGGACTATTTTCGGCATGAAATGAGAGTGGAGATATAATAAAGAAATGCACCGAGATATCGCAGATATTTAGTAATATAACAGAAATGTATCAGAGATGCAACCATAAACATAGATATACAATAATAAATTATTTCTATTAATGAAATAAAAGTACAAAGACTGTAAAAATACAGAGTTAAAGACTCACTAGAATGGTGGCATCTTATCTCTGAGAAGAGATGTGACAGCTACTCTCCTTCGCAAGAAGATGATTACAATGAGGCTCTAAAGGCATTTTTACAATAAACAGGAATGTCAAAAACCCTAGACATCCAAAAACCTAACCCTAGGAGATGAAACGCCAAAAGTCATGTGGGCCCCGTTTGGGTAAGTTAGTACATCAACTTCCCGATGTCATAACTTTTGCATACGATCTCCGTTTTAGGCGTACGATAGCTCGTTGGAAAGGTATCGTCGAGGAGATTCATTTTGGGGGCTCAATAATTCCTTTGGATATTGTTGAGAACCTCGATCTCGAAAAACCTTCATTTAGGTCCTCAAAATGGCCCCAGAAGTTAAAACCTGCTAAAAATAGTAAATTGCCAAAATTGCCAAAAAACTGTTTTGAGCTAGTTGGAAAAGGTGGGTGGCCACCGATATCCACCTGGATCACCATGGTAAGATAAAGTGTAAGGTTTACATGATAGAAATGTACATATCTTCCTTTCCCAATACAATTTAAAAAGATATAAACATTTGTTTTGATTTTACAATATTTATAACATAAATGTAACATTGTTTTATGATAGTCATGTTTTATTTATTTATTTATTTATAGAGATTAATTAATTTGTAAAAAAAATTGTTTTATTATTTTAATAGGTATTTAATTTAAGGTGAATTGTTGAATATCAAACCTATAAAGTGGTGGAAAATTTAACATATATGTTATTTGTAAGAATAAATTTTATTTATTTATAACAATTTGCATATATTTATCTTCACTTTTAGATTATATATAAATTTATTCACTCTTAAATTAATTACATATATCTATATTAATTCTTAACTATTTAGTGCTTAATTGGATTAAAAATTGATATCTTAAATATGAATTTTAGATAGTTTTTTTTCTCCTGGGAATAGAACACGAGAAACCCCCGAGTACTTCCCCACATTTCGTGGATGGTAAACGGGGTAAACCATTCGGCCTGATTACGAGCCTAACCCAGTGGGGACATCAAGTGAGGCCCTAAATAGGCTCCTGGCCAGGGATTTGACCCCAGAACCTCATTCGAGCAAACATCAACACTCGTCCACTTGATGTTAGCTTTTTAGTTTGGGAGGTACTCCACATGTTTTGTCCTGTATGCAGATGTTACCTCATATTTACACTACCAGTCACTTAACTTTGTAATGAGTTTTTATAAAGTTGTCTTAAGTGGTTATTTTATTAAAGTGACTTTTTAATAAAGTGTACCTTCTAATTTCAAATTCACTTTATTTTCATAAAGCACTTATATAATAAAGCGAAATCACTTTAATATTTCAAGTGATTCATTTTGGAGGGAATGGATCATGACCCTTGATCTTGAAAAAGACAAGATCTAATATTGGCCTTCGGATTTAGGGTTGGGGAAGGTGAAAAGACACTTTGAAGGGAAAATGTCACTTTCAAATTTATAATAGAATGCATTGGGTAGTGTGAAAGACACATCGGGAGGAGATTGAGAGAGATGTCTGAGTAAGCTTGAGAGAGGAAAGTGAGCAGCAAAGAGGGCACGTTTTCCAAGGGAGCTAGGGCACAAATCCCAAGGAAAGATTTTATGTTTTGTGGCTGAGATATTTTTCTATTGTGGGAGGTCGTACTATATGGATCCATACAATCTGTATAGTCCATAGAACAATACGGATTTTGCACAAAAATTGAGGCAGTTTTGGGCACGGTTTTCGAGGCAAATTTCAAATTTTTACTTGTTGTTTCTAGATCGTACAAATCATTTCGTACAACTGATTGTGGGCACAGAAATCGAGGTACAATACAGTTTGTACAACAGTACATATTTGGCACAGAAATTGAGGAAGAATTTAGTGGGACTGTTTTGGTGTTGTGAGGTATTTTCCTTGGCTGGAAATGTGTATTTTCTGTTGTTCCGTACTTTCCTAAAAGCTGAATAATCTCTCTCTCTCTCTCTCTCTCTCTCTCTCTCTCTCTCTCTTGTTGGGTTTCCCCACATTAGGGTTTTGATCCTAATTTTATGAGCAGAACAAAATGACTACAGATTATTAATAGGTGCTTAACACAAAATAACAGAGATACAACAAAAATGGTTTTCTATTCAATAAGGAAATAAGCTGAAACTGTAAAATGTAGCGGAAACAAGTTTGCTGGAATGGTGGCGGCTTATCTCTGAGAAGAGATGTGACGGCTGTGCTCATTCGCAAGAAGATGATTACAATGAGGCTCTGAAGGCCTTTTTACAATAAACAGGAATGCCAAAAACCCTGGACATCCAAAAACCTAACCCTAGGAGATGAAGCACCAAAAGTCATGTGGGCCCCATTTGGGTAAGTTAGTACATCAACTTCCCGGGGTCACGATCTTCGTTTTAGGCGTATGATAGCCCGTTGGAAAGGTATCATCAAGGAGATTCATTTTGGGGGATAAATCATGCCTTTGGCTATAAATGAGAAGCTCGATCCTGAAAAACCTTCATTTAGGCCCTCAAAATGGCCCCGGAAGTTAAAACTGTTGAAAATAGTAAATTGCCAAAATTGTCAGAAAATATTTTGAGCCAGTTGGAAGAGGTCGTTGGCCACCGATATCCACCTAGATCAATCCTCCCTCTTTAGGAAGCAATGGTCTTCATTGCGTTGAGTTCCCCCATCAGATGAGGAAATTTCTGTTGAATTTGGCCCCGAGTGAGCCACTTGCCTTGGTGCAGGAACTGCCCTGCTTTGACGACTCGATAAAGCTAGATCCTTTGCTGTCAAGTGCCCTTGATCTATGTGTCCACAATCTAATCGCTGGATGCTTGTTGTATGCAGTCGAGGTTGAGCTCTGTTGGTGTCAACTGCTCTGCTATGTCTGAGGTGTTCAATAATGGTGGGAAATAAGGACGAAGGAGATCCACGTTGAACACTAGGTGTAGGCCAAGGAAAGGAGGAATGTTGAGCTCAAAAGAACTATCCCCCACGACCTTGGTGATGGTGTACGGCCCATAACAAAATGGGCAAAGCTTCCGATGGGGTCTTGTAAGGCGTTCTTTCTGCAAGTGCAACCAAACTTTGTCGCCCACCTGAAGCCCGATGTTGATCATGGCACTGCTTGTACTTGTCATTGGACTTCTGTAGGATATCCTGAACCTGTTGGCAGATGTGCTAGATCCACTCAATGAACTGGGTGTCTTTGTCAGCTTTAGTTGGAGCAGGAGATGAGTCAGTCGAGGTGACTGCAAGGGGAAGTGCAACATCTATGGGACCCAATGGTTGGAATCCCAACCCCACCTGAAAAGGGCTATGGTCGGTTGAGCTATGAAGGGATCTGTTGTATCTATGTTGGAAATAGGGAAGGCTCTCATCCCATGTGTGAGGGTGCTTTGAATTATACATGCAAAGGATATGCGCAATCATTCGATTGATGACCTTGGTTTGGCCATCTGTCTGGGGGTGGAAGGTCATTGATTTGGTGAGCTTGGTGTCCAGCAGTGACTAGAGGCTCGACCAGAATGTGCTGAGAAATCGATTGTCCCAATCTAAGACAATGGTTTGTGGGATTCCAAAATGTACCCAGACTCGTTCAAAGAAGAGCTTGGCAGTGGCCTCTGCTGTGATGTTCTTCTTGCAGGCAACTAGAATCACCATCTTAGAAAAGTGATCAGCAACCACAAAAACACAGTCATTTCCCCACTTGGTGGACAGGAGGCCCAACATGTAGTCCATTGAGATGGATTCCCATGGCTTGTCAAGAGTAGGAAGAGGGGTGTATAGGCTCTGTTTCTTAGTGGTCGGTTTGGCAATAGCACAGACAATGCAGGACCTGATATACTTGTTGACCTCCTGTCAAAGTTTCGGCAAGTAGAAATGTTTTTGTAGCATCTCCACTGTCTTTTCGACACCGAAGTGTCCTGCCACCTGGCTGGAGTGGGCTTCCCAGATCAGCTTTGCTCGCTCGCTTGATGGAACACAAATATGGCCCAGACGAAACAACAACCCATCCCGAAGATGGAAATTATCGACAACTGCGTTTGCACCCAAAATTTGGTAGGTGGTGGCGAAGTTCGGGTCTGTCTCGTAGAGTTGGGGCCATCTAGAGGTCTCATGGCTGTAGGAGTCTAGCACTGTGGTGAGTGTCGTGACTGGTAGTCTGTTGAGGAAATCAACGACGTGATTGGTGCTTCCTGTTTTATACTTGATGTTGAGGTATAATTGCTACAAGTATGTGGACCACTTTTGATGACGATCATTCTACAATTTTCCTTGTGTTTGCATGAACTGCAATGACTTATGATCAGTGTGGATGATTGTCTCCTTCCCAAGAATGTAATGTCTCCACTGGCGGCAGGCTTGCACAATGGAGTAAATTTATTTTTTGTAAGTAGGGTACTTACAGACAACATCTGATAATGTCTCACTATGATAGGCCACTGGGTGATCGTGCTGAGTGAGAACGACGCCCACCGCGTAGTCTGAAGCATCTATCTCGATCTCAAAGGGATGCTACAGGTCTGGTAGTCAAAGTATTGGGGCTAAGCACAAGCGCTGCTTCAAATCATCGAACACTTATTGTTGGGACCGACCCCATGCAAATTTTTCCTTACCACCACCCTTGGTTATTTGTCTAAGGGCCCATGCAATATGGGAGAATCCCAACACGAACCTGTGGTAGAAATTGGCAAGGCCCAAGAAGCTTCGAAGCTCAATGAGTGTGGTTGGGGCTGGCCAATCACAGATGACTTGAATCTTGGATGGATTCACATGTACACCATGCTGATCAATTATGTAGCCCAGGTCATGGCTCTTGTCCATGCCGAAGGAGCATTTTTCCAAGTTGGCATATAGCTTGTGCTACCACAGGGTGTGCAGAACCTACTGAATGTGCTGCAAGTGTTCGACCCAAGTCTTGCTCTAAATGAGAATGTCATCCAGATACACCACTACAAAAGTATTGGTGAATGGTCACAGGATATCGTCCATCATCCTCATGAAAGTGGTTGGAGCATTTGTCAAACCAAAGGGCATGACCAACCATTCAAAAAGGCCTTCCTTTGACTTGAAGGTGGTTTTCCATACATTTGTTTGTTCTATCGGGACCTGGTGGTAGCCACACTTCAGATCAATCTTATTGAATTATTTGGCCCCCATGAGTTGATCAAGGAGGTCGTCGATTCGGGGAATCAGGTACCGGTTTCTGACTGTGATTTTATTCAGAGCCCGGTAATCAATGCAGAGTCGCCAAGTTCCATCTTTCTTCTGTACCAGCCCAATTGGGCTCCCACAAGGTGATGATTTGAGATGGATGTGCCCCTTGCGAAGAAATTCTTGGATCTGTCACTTGATTTTTTCATTCTCTAACAGGGAGCAACGATAGACTGGCCCATTGGGAAACGATGCATCGGGAGTCAGATTGATGGGGTGCTTGACCTGGTAGTGCAGAGGTACCCCGGTAGGTGAGGATAAGATATTTGAGTATTCTTCCATGACCTTATATACTTGCTTATGTTGTGTGGAGAGATTGGCCGCAGAGACCCTAGATGTGGCTATGATCTTTCTCTTATTCTGAGAGAAAATCACAAAGAAGACAAACTTCCCTGTCTAAGAGATGACCTTCCTGCATTGCTTAGCAAAGATCAAGGAAATAGCAATAGGTGGGACTGCCTTGGGTATCCTGTACAATTTCCTATTCAAAGTAATAATAATACTATGAGGCCTAGACTCATATACATCATGGTGTTTCCATAAATAAGGTTGGCCCAAAAGAACATCGCAAACTTCAAGAGGAGCAACATCACACAATACCTCGTCTTTGAAGGGCTTGATGTTGTACGACAGTTGACACTGTTGGCTGACACAGAGATCACTTCCTTGGCAGAGCCATCCAATGGTGTAGGGTTGTGTGTACAGTGTTGTCGGCAGGGCCAGCTGCTTGATGACCTCTATTGAGATGAGGTTCTTCTAGCTACCATTATCCACGATGAAGTGCAGTGGGGTGCCTTTTACCCACATCTGTGAATGGAAGAGGCGTTCTCCTTCTTCTGGCTCATCTGGTTCACCAGGTTGGAGCTTGGTGGTAGCAACGGTGGCACTAAGTTCCACGTCAATGATCCATATTCCCCTTTCTGGTTCTGGATTAGAGTCTGAACCCGCATCTAAGTCAGAGGCTTTCACTTTGGCCACCAGCGACTGCTTTGAGAGACAATCAACAGTGTTATGCCAAGGTCTCTTATGGAAGTCGCACCATTTCCGGGTATCTTTCTTTGTCTTTCCGGTGTCCTTCTTTGTTTGCGGCTTGGATTGGTTTTCCTGATACTGTCCATCTTTTCTCTATCCTTTGTTCTATGGGTTGGGGCTGCCCTTTCCTGGCTTTTGTTGTGAGGGGTTTCCAGACCCAAATTGCCACGTCTTTTGTTTGAGCTTCTGCTAGATTTTGACAACATATCGGTAGGCCGCGCCCAAGGACGAGATGTCCAAAAATTCCATTTCAGTCTGGATGTATCTATGCAGAGCGCCGCGATACTTGAGCACCAGATGTCGCTCTGAATCTTTGATACCCAGCTTGGTGCACAAGGTATGAAAGATATTCATGAAATCTTGCACTGCTTGGTCTCTTTCTTACCGTATTGTGGTCCATTTGGTATACAAGTCGTCATAACTTCCAACAGGGTAGTATTGTTATTTATTAGCATCCCTGAAGGAATCCTAGGTGGTCATGACTATAAATAATGAGGGTTCCTCTAGTTCCTTTTGTTCACAGAAAGTTTCCCACCAATCTTTGACATGGAGAACGGCTTTGAGGAGCGCAAAATTAATCTTTTCTCTATTCGAAAAGTTATGGACAGAAAAATAACCTTCTAGTAGATTCAACCACTTGTCTACAACATCTGCATCTATCTGACCTTCAAATATAAGAATATCAAAGTTTATTTGTACCTTGAAGGGGGTAGCACCTCCGCTCGAAGAAGATGCGTCGCCTATTGGGAGTCGTCGAAGGATTTGCATGAAACTATCCATCATCTCGTTCCTTTGTTGCGTGAGGGCTTCCTCAATCAATAGTTTGAAAGGATATCCTGTCTTGTCATCTTTTTTTTCTCCTACCATGAGAGGTCGCGTGGGTGTGCAAGAGTTTTTGTACTCAAGAGAAACAAGCTCGAGACCCAACTCTTTATACTCCGACCTCGCTAGGGACATGCATTAAGACGACAAGGACCAGACCGCTCTGATACCACTGATCCAGATTTTATGAGCAAAATGAAATGACTACATATTATTAATAGGTTCTTAACACAAAATAACAGAGATACAATCAAACTGGTTTTCTATTCAATAAGGAAATAAGCTGAAATTGTAAAATGCAGCGAAAACAAGCTTGTTGGAATGGTGGCGGCTTATCTATGAGAAGAGATGTGACGGCTGCACTCATTCACAAGAAGATGATTACAATGAGGCTCTGAAGGCCTTTTCACAATAAACAGGAATGCCAAAAACCCTAGACATTGAAAAACCTAACCCTAGGAGATGAAGCACCAAAAGTCATGTGGGCTCCATTTGGGTAAGTTTGTACATCAACTTCCCGGGGTCGTAACTTTTGCATACGATTTCCGTTTCAAGCGTATGATAGCCCGTTGGAAAGGTATCATCGAGGATATTCATTTTCAGGGCTAAATCATGCCTTTAGATATGATTGAGAATCTTGATCCCGAAAAACCTTCATTTAGGCCCTCAAAATGGCCCTGGAAGTTAAAACTGCTAAAAATAGTAAATTGCCAAAATTGTTAGAAAATTGTTTTGAGCCAGTTGGAAGAGGTGGGTGGCCACCGATATCCACCTGGATTAGGTTTTCCCTGGAATTTGCCTAAAATTCTGAGTTTTATGGGTTTTTGTCCACTGTGTTTATTTCTGCTGCTATTTTGCTTAGCAATGTGTATTTTTGCTTATGGTAATTTCTAAATGTGGGTTTAAGGCATTTATGAAATTTATGAAGACAATTATCTCTAGGTTGCTAAGTGTTTGACAAAAATTCTTCTTATTGATTTTTGTCATTAAAAATCTACATGGTATCAGAGCTTTGTCTCTGACAGTGGGCAATGTGATTGTTTTCCTTGAGTTGTGACAGGGAATATGGTTGCAAGAATTAGATATGAGGATCGATTGGATGGCATTTCCAACTATTTGCAGTGGAAGGTTCAACTGTCAACCATTCTCAAGGAGAACAAAATTTATAACTATGTTAACTTTGTTGTGGCAACTCCTACAACATATCCTATTGCTTTAGACTTGCATGAGGTCAAGGAAGCCAATGCTTAGAGGATTATTCTGGATGGGGTGAAGGATCACCTTATCCCACATTTGGCTGAGAAAACGACTCCCAAGGAGATGTGGGATGCACTTAAAAACTTGTTTGAGGTGAAGAACGATAACCGAAAGATGGCTTTGAAGGTTAAGTTGCATGATACCAAGATGGGTAAGGAGGAGAGTGTCTCTTCTTATCTTACCCGGGTGTCTCAAGTAAAAGATGAGCTGTAAGCTGTTAGAGAGGCCATTACGGATTCTAAGTTGGTGAGGATAGCCTTAAATAGCTTCACCAAAGAATGGGAAGTCTGCATGAAGTGTGTGGTGGGACGTGAGCATCTACCAGATTGGAGAAAACTGTTGGATGATTTCACTCAGGAGGAGATCTGGGAAAGATCTCAGAGCAGTGAATAGAAGACAGACAGAGTTGATGAGAATGTTTCTCTTGCGGCAAAGAGCAAGAAGAAAGGAAGTTCCAAAAGGAACTTCAGTAAAGTCAGATGCTATTGTTGTAACTAGTTGGGGCACCTTGCCTCTCATTGTCCTGAGATGAAGAAGAAGAAGAAGGAACCAGAGGGGCTTGAGAAAACTCCTACAACAAGCATGGAGGACTTTGCTTCAAAGTATGAAAATGAATTTTCTTTGGTGACCCTAGTTTCCAGTGTCGGTAGCGGAGGATTTGGAGGTGATATCAGATGGATTGTGGATAGCGAAGCCTCTAGCCACATGATGGGAATATGGGGAGTATTCCTAGATTTCACAGAGATTGGTCCTGGCCGACAGGTGGTAAATGAAGGTGGTATGGCGAAAGTTGTACGTGGAGTTGGGAATGTTAGATTCCAACTCAAGTTTGGGGGACTCTTGGAGCTTGATGGAGTTCTCTTTGTTCCATGGTTGAGGGTTAACTTGCTCTCAGTCTCAGCCTTGGAGAATGTAGGATACTGCGTATTGTTCAAGAGAGAACATGTCTTTATCTACAGGCAGGGAGTGGACCCGATAGAGCTGCAGTTGATCAGTAACTAGGTGGACATGTTGTATATGTTGAGAGGACAACCTTCAGTGTATGATTCAACATCGAATGAGGAGCACGAGAAGGCTTCTAAGACTTCGATGGCACCAAGGATTCAGTCTTGCATTCCGAGAGAAGAGAGCGAGTCTCTACTGATCATTGGCAGGAGGCTCAACCAGGTTGATCGAACCAATGCTCAATATGAAGTGAGCTCAGGGGATGTTTCCAAGAGAAGATCTTCTAGTTTGATTTATGTGCAGGTGTTGCAGATGGCTCCAGGTTCAGAGGGAGCTCCTACAAAGCATAGTGTGATGGAACCAGATGATAGTGGTGGTAGTGAGTACATCCCTCGCTAAGAGGGAGTGTTATATTTTTATCTCGGGAGGTACTCCACATGTTTTGTCTTGTATGCAGATGTTACCTCATATTTACACTACCAGTCACTTAACTTTGTAATGAGTTTTTATAAAGTTGTCTTAAGTGGTTCTTTTATTAAAGTGACTTTTTAATAAAGCGTACCTTCTAATTTTAAAGTCACTTTATTTTCATAAAGCACTTATGTAATAAAGTGAAATCACTTTAATATTTCAAGTGATTCATTTTGGAGGGAATGGATCATGACCCTTGATCTTGAAAAAGGCAAGATCTAATATTGGCCTTTGGATTTAGGGTTGGGGAAGGTGAAAAAACACTTTGGAGGGAAAATGTCATTTTTAGATTTATAAAAGAATGCATTGGGTAGTGTGCAAGACACATCGGGAGGAGATTGAGAGAGATTTCTGAGTAAGCTTGAGAGAGGAAAGTGAGTAGCAAAGAGGGCACGTTTTCCAAGGGAGATAGGGCACAAATCCCAAGGAAACAATTTTTGTTTTGTGGCTGAGATATTTTTCTACTGTGGGAGGTCGTACTGTATGAATCTGTACAAACCGTACAACAATACGGATTTGGCACATAAATCGAGGTAGTTTTGGGCACAATTTTCGAGGTAGATTTCAAATTTTTACTTGTTGTTTCTAAGCCGTACGAAACAGTCCATACAGTTGACTGTGGGCATGGAAATTGAGGTACAATACAGTTTGTACAACATTACAGATTTGGCATGAAAATCGAGGCAGAATTTAGTGGGATTGTTTTGGTGCTGTGAGGTATTTTCCTTGGCTGGAAATGTGTATTTGTTGTTGTTCCATACTTTCCTGAAAGCTGAATAATATATATATATCTCTCTCATTGGGTTTCCCCACATTGGGGTTTTCCCTGGCATTTGCCTAAATTTCTGAGTTTTATGGGTTGTTGTCCACTGTGTTTATTTCCGTTGCTATTTTGCTTAGCAATGTGTATTTCTGCTTATGGTAATTTATGAATGTGGGTTTAAGGCATTTATGAAATTTATGAAGACAGTTATCTCTAGGTTGCTAAGTGTTTGACAAAAATTTTGCTTGCTGATTTTTGTCATTAAAAATCTACACTTGAGCTAACCCACTTGGTTAAATTTAAGATAGATTTATGTAAATTAATACATCAATTGTTTAGATTATGAAGTTTTGTTTAGTACTTTGTATAGGCAATTCATTGAGTTAATATTCATGCAAAAGCTTCATTGTTATTCTTATTTATACTAGGATTGTAATATCTCATAGTTTATTAGAATAGCGAAGCAACCATCTTGTTTACTTTTCCCTTTTCCTTATCCATTATAATTCTAAGAGTTAATGAGATTTTTTTAATAAATTGAAAGTTAATTTGGATTTATTTATGAATTAACATTGAACATCTAAACTAAGATTTATTAATTATCAAGATAGACTTCTGAAGTTTTTCATAATATACAAGGATCTCCCCATCGAAACTTATTTTTTTCATAAAAAAACAAACAAAATGACATTTCATTTATGTGTTTAAGCATTCATGTAGACATCATATGAAAGAGGAAAATAAAGGCTCCTCTCCTCACAAACCCCCAACACAATGCAAAATGTTACATCTTTAGTCCTCCGCACATAAGCATATAATAGTCTCCAATAAAAACTATTCAACATTACATATAGTTTTGAAATGACTATCCATAAAAAGGCTTCCCACAGTAAATAGAAAGAAAAAATTAAACAAGCACCCTCTTTAGGCTCATACACTCCAGAAAATATAACTTAAGTACATGTCATCTTGTGATAATGGCAAAATCAATAAAACAAAAAATGTAAATACTCATAAAGTTGATCACCTTTGTGCTCTTTGGATGTGCCACAATCCTGGATGTAATAGAAGACATGCCTTTGAGAGTCCATTTGCTTCTTAAATTCTTTAATGAAATTCAATCTCCTTTCTCAAACTATAGAGTAGTTGGTTAATTAAAATAATACTATGTGCCATGAATTATAAAATTGATTGCATTATTTTTTTTCCACGGAAAAAGTAGTTTCAATGCTATTCATTATGAATCAAAAGAAACTTTCAAAGTACATCTTTTGACATATTGAGTCATGAGACATGAATGCTTTTGTCAAAAATGGTCATTACAAATTTCTATCCATACCCACAATAGTATTCAAGCAAAAGCTTTGAAAAATGCCATCACATACTAATATGTATCCTTAACAATAAACTGTTGAATAAGGGAAAAAACAAAAACTTAATGGAAAGAGGAGTCAAAATATCCCAACTGAAAAGGTACTCAGAAAATGTAGAAGGAGCCAGAATTGATGACAGAGTCTCCTTGGACTTCTTCAAAATCCATCCATCCAAATTCTTTCCCTAGAGCAAGCTTTGACAAGGAATCCGCTACATAATTGAACTGTTTATGAATATGAAAACACTGAATCCAACTGAATAATCCTTGAGATCAATAATCTTTTTCATGGACAAGATTGTAATGTTAAAACCTTCAACCAAGATTTACCATCAAACCAGTCAAGAATGACTTTTGGATATCCAACAACCATTAAGTCCTTTATGTGTATCCTCAAAGAAAATTTCAATAACCCCCACATACCAAGTAATTATTCTCTCATGTTTGTAACATAGCCAACAACTAGATGTATCTTAAAACAATGATCATAGCACAACTTAATGACAATTCCAATGGCACAGGTCTCTCCAGTAGCAGCTCCATCAAAAAATCTTAAAGGTCTTTGCCCAAAATATATCGAGTTCATCAGAAATTTGAATTTGTCATCCTCAACAGAGCAAGGTAATTCCCTAATTTCTAACACTATTCTCGAACAAAGACTATAATCATTCCTACAAAAAATTTCAAACAGACTCTTGTTTCTATAACACCATATGCCCCAAAAAACATAAAAAGGAACCATCCTCTGCCTCGAGAAAACTAGAATCCAGGTCTTTAGTAAATCATCCAATGTCATAAAATTCAAACAAAATTGAAGATTCGGTTGAGCGCATACTTCCTTCCAAATGGTCTAAGAAACATCACAGGTTACTAACGAATGTTGAGTATTATTTGCATCCTTTAAACACAAAGTACAGACATAAGGGCAATTTCCACCTCTGCATCTGTAATTTTCACCTTTTAGTATGCAATCATGGAGGCATAACCACACAAAGAGGGTGATTTTAAGTGAAACATGTACCTTCCATAAGGCTTTGTGCCATCAAACAGGGTCCACCATTGTGCTCTGATCAACCAAAGCTTCATAGACATATTTTACAGTTACAACACTTGAACCTAGATTCTGCGACCAAACTATTGAATCATCCTTACAGCTAAGGGAAACCCCATTGTACCTCAGCTTCAACACATAGGAATTCCATTCCATTTCCAAATCTCCAACGAGCCAAAGATCGCTTGAAGTTAACCAGTCCTAAGAACCAGAAAAATTTAACTAAGAGGAATGACAAGTGTGTGCTAGGGAGAATATTTTAAGACAATGTATATGTTGTAAAATACCATTCGACAATTTGTATGTAGTTCCATCTCCCAAGAAGGGATCCTGTCCAACCAATACCCTAACTCCCAAGCCAACGAACCAAACTAACAAATTTTATGTAATGACAAAGTGCTTAAGAAATTTCTCCAAAATTTCGAGGCAACAACACAATTAAAGTTTCCATAAAAAAGCCAAAAAATTCACATCAACACCTTTTAAGTATATATTTACAATGGATTTACTCTATAACCCTATTCCAAACAATGCTCTCCACAAGGATTTTACTTCCAAAGCTTGTGCAAACCATGAGATATTTCATATGCCCCATCCACTGAGTTATTTTGGCATTCTGATCATTTCCCAAATAGCAAAATGAAAGCCCGAAGGCTTTCTGTCCCCCTTCTAGAGAAAGTTTGAAAATATTTGATGAATTTTAACCTTGATATTTGCAAGGACCTTTGCTAATGTGAGCCAGTAGACTAGCATATTTTGTAAAATAAATTTAATGAGTATCAGTATGCCTCCAAGTGAAAGCCAACGGTAAGACCAGTGCCCAACCCTTTTTTCGATTTTCTGTAGGAGCCAAAACCAATCAGATACTCTATAATCATTGGGTTTCAGATGAAGCCCTAAATATTTCATTCCATATTTTAAGGGGGCTATAAGAATGCCGAATAAATTTTCAATACTAGATAGCTTCTCAGACTCGCAGTTATTATGAATAAAGCGAGATTTCTCACAATTTACCTCCATCCCTGAAGCCTGACAGAAGAGATTAAGTAACTTTTTTAAATTCATCCCATTCCTCTGATGATCCAATCCCTAGAATCAGAACATCACCTACAAAAAGAAGGTGAGTTATGGCTAAACCTCTAGCCACCTTTATACCTATGAATTTGCCTTCAAATCTAGCCTTGATCATCAACTTGCTTAAACCTTCCACCACCAAAAGAAACAACAAGGGGGAGAGCGAGCAGCCTTGCCTAAGGCCTCTATAGCTTTTGAAGAAACTTATTGGATATCCATTGACTAGAAAAGCAAAATTTTCACTTGAAACACATCCCATAATCCAGTGAGACACCTCCCACTTCAGGCCTATTTGAATTAGCAACATTCTAAGAAAGTTCTAGTTGACTTTATCATACGCTTTCCTTAAATCCAACTTCAAAATTAGAGAAGACATCTTCTTAGACTTAACTGAGTGCATACATTCTTGTGCTAATCCTATAGCATAAAAAATTAACCTATATTTCAAGAACCTGAATTACTCCTCTGAAATGCATAAATCCAACTTGTCTTTTAACCTGGAAGCAATGATCTTTGAGATAACTTTACAAAAAAAGTTACATAGAGCAATGGGCATATAGTCATTAAAAGAAAAAGGTTTGGAATCTTTTGGGATAAGAGCCACAAGTGTGGCATTTAGAGATCCACTAACCTTACCTAAAGTCCTTGATTCCTCTACAACATCCATTAAGTCAAAGAAATGATGAAATAGCTCCTAGGTCCACCCATCTGGCCGTGGAATTTTGTCCCTAGGAATTATTGCAACGACATTTTCCACCTCTTGTAGGGTTACTTGTCTGCCTATATCATTATTATCTTCTTCGTAAAATAATCTTGGTATTTATTTTATCACATGGAGTTGAGTGAGAGTATCCTCCTTCTCCTTTGCTGAATATAAAGACTTGAAAAAATTAAATGCAGCAAAGCACATATCTATTTGTGAAGACTGGATATTTCCTTATATGTGAGTGTGAGACTAAATTAGATGTTTCATGTCAATTGAATATTAAATTGGTTGAATATCTCAGTGTTGACCCTAAGAATGTATTGGAATAGAATATCTATAAATTATAAATGTATGGTTATACTTAAGGGGGTCTAACCATGTGAGTTTAAATAAATAACCTTATGTGTAAATGGTGTTAACATGCTTGTATGGATTCCTAGTTCTATGTGAATATTTATGTTGAAAATAATATAAAGGTCCAAGACAGTTGTAGAGAGCACAAGAATGGCTATCGATGCACATGGGGAAGAGGAAAGGGGGTCCCAATAAAAAATAATCTTCTACTACCAAGTGTCAACCTAAGAACTCCTAAATTTCCATCACATAGCATAAATATAACACATTCACCACCTTTGACTTTGAATCCCAATATAAATGAATGAAGAGAAGGAATGTTTTATGATGACAATGTCGTCATAGTTGTGATTGTGGGTGTATTATGTTGATATATTCAATTATGGTTGCACGAGATCAATGTCTAAGATCTGGGAGGATGCAGAAAAGCTCATCAACTTTTCCAACAAGAATGAAAAATGATATTACTCTCTACCCAAAGAGAATGTGTTAGATTTCAAAGAAAGTAAGTTTTATGATGACAACACCATCACTCTCTCAAGGCCTCACCATTAATCCTCAACCATGAGTAGACAATATTCCAAGAGATAGACCACAAGTGGTTTAAATTGAATGAAATTTTATTAACTTCCTTGATTGCCATGATAAATAAAGTGTAAGTTTTGTATGGCTAAGTGTACATATATTATTTCCCTATGTAGTTTAAAAAGTTATAAAGATTTTTTACACTATAAGAATGGAACCATTTTTTTACATTGGTAATGTCATGTTTTTTCTATTTTATTCAAATTTATTTTTTGTCTTCCATGGAAAAAAATTGTAATTTTATTCAAATGAACAAGATTACATTTATGATAAGTTGATAGCATGATTGTCTTGAACAAAAAAGGACATAAAAGTGAATACATCATCACTATATGAGCAGATTTTATCATCTCCTCTATGGAACAAATTTTTTGCATCTGATCTCACGCCAAATATGTAATCCTTCATCTACCTAAAGTTCCCCTTTAAACGACACTTATTGATCTAGATTTATTTTCGGCACGAAATGAGAGTGGAGATATAATAAATAAATGCACATATATATCGCGGATATCCAATAATATAACATAAATGTATTATAGATGAAACCATAAACACAAATATACAATAATACACAATTTCTATTAATGAAAGAAATGTACAGAGACTGTAAAAATACAAAGTGAAAGACTTGCTAGAATGGTGGCAGATTATCTCTGAGAAGAGATGTGCGGCTACTCGCATTCACAAGAAGATGATTACAATTAGGCTCTGAAGGCCTTTTTACAATAAACAAGATTTCCAAAACCCTAGACATCCAAAAACCTAACCCTAGGAGATGAAGCGCCAAAAGTCATGTGGGCCCCGTTTAGTACATCAACTTCTCGGGGTCGTAACTTTTGCATACGATCTTCGTTTTAGGTGCATGATAGCTCGTTGGAAAGGTATCATCGAGGAGATTAATTTTGAAGTCAATATCGAAGGAACTTCCATATTTCTCACCATTTTCCCAAAAACATCGGTTAGGGCTTCAAAATGGCCCTGGAAGTTAAAAACTACTAAAAATAGTAAATTACCAAAATTGTCAGAAAATTGTTTTGAGCCAGTTGGAAAAGGTGGGTGACCACTGATATCCACCTAGATCAATCTTCCCTCCTTAGGAAGCAATGGTATCCATTGCGTTGAGTGCCTGAGGGAGAGGGAAAAGCGTTTGTTGAATCTGCATCTTGATGAGTTGCTTACCTTGTTGGAGAAGTTGTGTTGCTTAGCTTGTTGAAGGTTGTGACAAACATGTGGCTGGAAGGGTTGGACCTTTTTTAACAAGTTTGGATACATGAGATGCCTGTGTGCAGAAGGAATATTTGTGTTTTGTTGCAACCTTGTTGACCTGTTTCTATTGGATAGAAGGTGCCTGGGGCGAGGCTATAGTGGTTGCAGTGTCTTTATGTTCCCCTTTTGAGCAGATTGTGAAGACGCTGAATTTTGCAGTATGAGATAATACCTTGCAGTATTGTTTAGGTGTAAAAATAGTTGGAACTACCTCTAGTATTCTGTAGAGATGACCCCCTAGAGAAACAATGACACTACGGGGCCGAGACTCATAAACAACATGGCGTCTTCACATATATGGCTGGCCCAAGAGAACATCATAGACATCCAGTGGGGCAACATCACATAATACCTCATCCTTGAAGGGTTGGATGTCATATGACAATCAACACTGTTGGCTGACACGAAGATCTTGTCCTTGGCGAAGCCACCCGATGTTGTATGGTTGCGGGTGTGGTGTTGTCGACAACACCAACTATTTGATGACCTCTGCTGAGATGAGATTCTTCTGGCTTCCGCTATAAACAATAAAATGCAGTGGGGTCCCCTTCACCCACATCTGTGAATGAAAAAGGCACTCCCCCTCTTCTATATCTGTTGGTTCCTTTGGTTGAATTGTTGTGATCTTGACAATAGCACTGGGGTCTGCATCGATGATATGTCTTTTACCATTATTTTCAGAATCGGATTATGAATCAAGGTTCGGCTCCTTGTCTTTGATATTGGCCACCAATAACTATTTTGAGTGACATTCATTGGTGTTGTGCCAAGGACTTTTGTGGAAATCACACCATTTTCCAGTGTCCTTCGTCTTTCTGTGACCTTTCTTTTCCTATGGCTTAAACTAGTTTTCAGGAAGTTGTTTGTTAGGGTCATCTTTCTCATACTTTGCTTGTTACATATTTTCATATCTGAATTTCTATTTGTTCTAGTGTTTAAACTTCTACTCGATTTTAACATCATACCGATAAGCAGAACCGAGTGATGAGATGTCTAGAAAATCCATTTCAGTTTGGATGTATCTGTGTAGAGCCCCATGGTATTTTAGAACCAGATCTCACTCAGATTCTTTGATGCCCAGCTTGGTGCACAAGGTATGGAAGGTATTGGTGAACTCTGAAACTGCTTGGCCCCTCTCTTGCCGCAGTGTGGTCCATCTCATGTATTGGTCCTCATAGTTGCAAACTGGGTAATATTGTTCCTTTACCGCATCCACAAAAAATTCCCAAGTGTGCTCAGCCCCATATATTCCAGACTCCTCTGTGGAACTCTACTCCCAGTAAGTTTCCCACCAATGTTTGACATGGGGGAGAGCTTTAAAAAGTGAAAAGGTGATCTTTTCTCTATCGAAAAAATTGTGAACAGAGAAATAACCTTCTAGTAGGTTTAACCATTTTTCTAGGGCTTTTGCATCTATATGTCCTTCAAATACAGGAATATCAAAATTGACTTGTACCTTGAAAGGCGAGGTGCCTCCAAAGTGGTCATTTGATGAATATGCGCCTGTTGCTATCGACAGGCGTTGAAGGATGTGGGAAAAATTCTCCATCATTTTGATCCCTCCATCGCATGAGATCTTGCTCAAGCAACAGATCTATAGGATCGTCTGCTCCGTCCTTTTTCTTTTCTTCTGCCATGGAGGGTTTCTTGGGCATGCGAGAGAGATTTTCTTCAAGAGAGACAATATCGAGACCCAACTTGCTATACTCGAACCTCGTCGGGGACATGCACTAAAAAAATGATCAAGAGCAGTCTGCTCTGATATTATTGATCCAGAATTATTTTCAGCACGAAATGAGAGTGGAGATATAATAAAGAAATGCACAGATATATCATAGATATCCAATAATATAACATAAATGTATCAGAGATGCAACCATAAACACAGATATACAGTAATACACTATTTCTATTAATGAAAGAAATGTACAAAGACTGTAAAAATATAGAGTGAAAGACTCGCTAGAATGGTGGCAGCTTATCTCTAAGAAGAGATGTGACGTCTACTCACATTCGCAAGAAGATGATTACAACGAGGCTCTGAAGGCATTTTTACAATAAAAAGGAATGCCAAAAACCCTAGACATCCAAAAACCTAACCCTAGGAGATGAAGCGCCAAAAGTCATGTAGGCCCCATTTGGGTAAGTTAGTACATCAACTTCACAGGGTCGTAACTTTTGCATACGATCTCCATTTTAGGCGCATGATAGCCCGTTGGAAAGGTATCATCGAGGAGATTAATTTTGGAGGAAATATCGAAGGAAATTCCATATTTCTCCCTATTTTTCCAAAATCATTGTTTAGGGACTCAAAATGGCCTTGGAAGTTAAAAGCTGCGAAAAATAGTAAATTACTAAAATTGCCAGAAAATTGTTTTGAGCCAGTTTGAAAAGGTGGGTGGCCACCAATATCCACCTAGATCAATCCTCACTCCTTAGGAATAAATGGTATCCATTGTGTTGAGTGCCCGGGGGAGAGGGAAAATCTTTTCTTGAATCTGCATCTTGTTGAGTTACTTGCCTTATTGGAGAAGTTGCGTTGCTTAGCTTGTTGAAGGTTGTCACGAACATGTGGCTGGAAGGGTTGGACCTTTTTAACTAGTCTGGCTACATGAGATGCCTATGTGTAGAAGGAATATTTGCACTTTGTTGCAACCTTGTCGACCTACTTCTGTTGGATAGAAGGTGCTTGGGGTGAGGCTGTAGTGGTTGCAGTGTCCTTATGTTCCCGTTTTGAACAGATTGTGAAGAAGATGAATTTTGTAGTATGAGATACTACCTTGTGGCACTGTTTAGGTGGAACAATAGTTGGAAATACCTCTGGTACTCTGTAGAGATGACCCCCTAGAGAAACAATGACACTGCAAGGTTGAGACTTATAAACAACATGGCGTCTCCACATATATGGCTGACCCGAGAGAACATCACAAACATCCAATGGGGAAACATCACATAATACCTCATCCTTAAATGGCTGGATGTCGTATGACAATCGACACTGCTGGCTGACACAAAGATCTTGTCTTTAGCGAAGCCACCCGATGTTGTATGGTTGCGGGTGTGGTGTTGTCAACAATCCCAACTGTTTGACAACCTTTGTTGAGATGAGGTTCTTATGGATTCCGCTATCAACAATAAAATTCAACGGGGTCCCCTTCACCCACATTTGTGATTGAAAAAGGCGCTCCCCCTCTTCTAGATCTGTTGGTTCTTCTGGTTGAATTGTTACGGTCATGACAATAGTAGTGGGGTTTGCGTCGATGGTCTATTTTCTACCAGTATTTTTAGAATCAGATTTTGAATCAGGGTTTGGCTCCTTGTCTTTGATCTCAGCCACCAATGACTATTTTGAGCAACATTCATCCGTGTTGTGCCAAGGGATTTTGTGTAAATCACACCATTTTCCGGTGTCCTTCTTCGTCTTTTCATGACCCTTCTTTTCCTGTGGCTTAGACTGGTTTTCAGGAAGTTGTTTGTTAGGGTCGTCTTTCTCATACTTTGGTTGTTGCAGATTTTCATATCCAAACTTTCGTTTGTTCTAGTGTTTAAACTTCTACTCGATTTTAACCACATATCGATAAGAAGAAACGAGTGATGAGATGTCCAGAAAATCCATTTCATTTTGGATGTATCTGTGTAGAGCCCCGTGGTATTTTAGAACCAGATGTTGCTCAGAGTCTTTGATACCCAAATTGGTGCGCAAGGTATGGAAGGTATTGGTGAACTCTGAAATTGCTTGGCCCCTCTCTTTCTGCAGTGTGGTCCATCTCATGTATTGGTCCTCATAGTTGCAAACTGGGTAATATTGTTCCTTTACCACATCCACAAAAAAATCTCAAGTGGGCTCGACCCCATATATTCTCGACTCCTCTATGGAACTCTAATCCCAGTAAATTTACCACCAATGTTTGACATGGGGGAGAGCTTTAAGGAGTGCGAAAGTTATCTTTTCTCTGTCGGAAAAATTGTGAACAGAGAAATAACCTTCTAGCAGGTTTAACCATTTTTCTAGGGCTTCTGCATCTATATGTCCTTCAAATACAGGAATATCAAAATTAACTTGTACCTTGAAAGGCGAGGTGCCTCCAAAGTGGTTGTTTGATGAATATGTGTCTGTTGCTATCGACAGGCATTGAAGGATGTGGGAAAAATTCTCCATCATTTCGTCCCTCTATCGCGTGAGAGCTTGCTCAAGCAACAGATTTATAGGATCGTTTGTTCCGTCATTTTTATTTTCTTTCGCCATGGAGGGTTTCTTGGGCGTGCGAGAGAGATTGTATTCAAGAGAGACAAGCTCGAGACCCAACTTGCTATACTCAGACCTTGTCAGGGACATGCACTGAAAAACGATCAAGAGCAGCCTACTCTGATACCACTGATCCAGCTTTATTTTCGGCACGAAATGAGAGCGGAGATATAATATAGAAATGCATAGAGATATCATGGATATCCAATAATATAACAGAAATGTATCAGAGATGGAACCATAAACACAGATATACAGTAATACACAATTTCTATTAATGAAAGAAATGTACAGAGACTATAAAAATACAGAGTGAAAGACTCGCTAGAATGGTGGCATCTTATCTCTGAGAAGAGATGTGACGGCTACTCGCATTCACAAGAAGGTGATTACAATGAGGCTCTGAAGGCCTTTTTACAATAAAAAAGAATCCAAAAAACTATAGACATCCAAAAACCTAACCCTAGGAGATGAAGTGCCAAAAGTCATGTGGGCCCTGTTTGGGTAAGTTAGTACATCAAGTTCTTGGGGTAGTAACTTTTGCATACGATCTCTGTTTTAGGCGCATGATAGCCCGTTGGAAAGATATCGTCGAGGAGATTCATTTTGGAGGAAATATTGAAGGACTTCCATATTGCTCCCCATTTTCCCAAAAACATCGTTTAGGGCCTCAAAATGGCCCCAGAAGTTAAAAACCGCTAAAAATAGTAAATTACCAAAATTGTCAAAAAATTGTTTTGAGCCAGTTGGAAAAGGTGGGTGGCCACCGATATCCACTTGGATTACTTATGCCAGTCGAATCCTCCACTTCTTTCTAGACTTACTAAGAATAGATACATGACATAATAAGATGAATATTTTTCTCCTCACAGGTCTTGCACAAAGGACACCTGCCAAGGCTCCTCCACTTATTTATTCTTTGTAGGTCGTCCCAAGTAAGGGATTTATTTTTTAGTAGTAGCCACATGAAAATGTGAACTTTTAATGGACATTTAAACTTCCACACTCTTTTCCACCACCACATCAGATGACCCAAATCCTCCCTAAAGCATATTCCCTTGTATTTAATCTTTGATGTATGCATCTCAGAGGGATTCATGGAAGAGATAAGACTATCCTTATCTTGTTTAATCCTTACATATCTAAGTATGAGACTCTTAATAAAAGGCTTCCAAACCTCAACATCTTTCCCCCTAAAACCAATCCATCTATCAAACCTCCACTCCTATTTCCAAATAGTGCAATGGTCATGATCAATAATGTGGTTGAGCTTATACAATCCCCTACCCCTAAGAAAAAATATCATATGATATGGAAATATATAAATAACACCACAACCAACCCATGGATCCTACCTTGATTTGACCCTGCTTCCATTTCCCACCTTCCACACCAGCCAATTCCCAATCACATGAAAGGACAACACAACAACTTTCCACATAATGAAAGCATTATGGATATTTCTTCATAGGATTATTAATCCACTCTTCCATAGACCAAGGGCTAATATACTTATGCACAACAACCTCACACTACAAACCCTTGGATGAGTTTCCAAACACACTTTGCTACCAAAGATTTAGAAAATTAAAAAATGTACTTCAATCCCCATCCACCTATATCCTTTGGCAAATCTAACTTCTACCACTTTAACAAAGGAATCCCTCTCTTCTTCGTACATCCTGACCATAAAAACCTAAAACTAACTCTCCTGATATACTCTAGAATAACTTTAGAAATCCAAGAGAGAGACATCCAATAAACTCGTGTTTCCTCTAAAACAAACTTAACCAACACAAGCCTACCACCCTTAGAAAGCCAATAAAAACACCAGACCAAAATCCTTTTCTCCACTTTAGATAACAAATAATCCCAATCCTTCTTCAAATAATCATTAGGTTTTATTACAAACCCTAAATATTTCAAGCCATCATCTAACTCAATTTGTTTGAAAGGAAACAATTGTGGGAAGACAATGTTATCATTGTCAGAAACCCACATAAAGACATTGTGGATTTATCACAACTGACCTTCATCCATTTAGCAATACAATACAAAACCATAATCTATTTTCTCTTGTCAACATCTCTCTTGCATCCCTATAAACATGTCATCAACAAATAATAGATAAGACAGAAAAAATGAATTCCTAATTTGTATTGCTTTAAAAGTTATCATTCCTCTTGGCATCGATCAACCCTCTTCCCAAGCCTTCAAGAACGATTAAGAATAGGAGAGGGGACAAGGGTCATCCTTGCCTTAGCCCCCTTTCAGGTCTAAAAGAAACAAATGCTACCCCATTTATCAATGTATCAAAGGAGACTATCTTGACATAGCCCATCACCTAGTTCATAAAAGGCATTGTGAATGTTGAATGAATAAACATCAGCATCGGGTATAGCCAAAAACCCTATCATAAGCTTTGGATAGGTCAAATTTAACCACCATAGCCCAATATTTCTAGTTTTTATGGACTGTATCCCTTCATGGTCCACTCCAATTGCTTCTTGAATATGCCTTCCTTTAGAAAGCCAAACTGCTCACCTGATATAGCCTTTGACAATAACTTTTTCACTCTTTGAGGAATGACCTTAGCAATAATATTATATATGAAATTACATAACGAAATAGGCTTATATTCTTGAAAATACATAGGATTGTTAGATTTGGGAATGGGGATTATGAAAGTGGAGTTAAAATCTACAAGTATTTTTCCAGTGGACCTAGACTCCTCAATGATAAAGAAGAATTCAACTGACCACCCATCTGTCCTAGATTTTTTTCCCTTCTGAAAACTATGAAGAATATTCTGAAGCTCATCTTTTGACACTTCCTTGATCAATGCTACGTTATCTTCTACCCCTACAAAACTTGGGAAGGACGTCATTCTAACTACCTCAACAATGAAAACCCTTTTTTATGCCTTATAAATGTTCCCAAAATACTCCACACATGTCTTTGCAATAGCCTCAAAACTTGTTACTTCTTTCCCATTAGACCTAACCACTTTCCAAATAGTGTTTATATTCCCCTTGTAATTTACATATTGATAATAAAAAAATTGTATTTTCATCACTTTTAAAGAACTCTACTTTTTAACAAGCAACTTCCTTACCAACCAACAACTTCCTCCTTTTCTGTTACAAATGAACCACCTTTGTTTTTTCCTCCTCATAAAAACGTCTCACCCTTTCTTTATCAAACAACTTGTCAAACTATTTCTCCACTTCCACACACTCTTTCATCCATCACCTTCTTCTAAAAAAATCCCAAGCTAGCAACTTGTTTAACTTTTTCAAATTCTCCTCCAACCGAAGTGAAATTGATTCCCTAAAAAAAAATCACACATATAAAGTTTATTAATAGAAAAACTTTATTATAAAGTTTTTCTATTAATGCCCCCCC
>JZKD02S1675150.1:1143649-1160662 GCA_000966675.3 Picea glauca | reverse complement strand
TGAATTTACCTTATATGATCTATGAGATGTACTTTGTGAGCTCAATCTATGGAACAATTTGGGAACAATGTTTACATAATTATGTTTTTGAGTTGCTTTTTGAGTGGCTATTTTTCGAGACATTTAGTAGATGACATGTTGGAATTTTTTGATAAGGGAGATAGTTGTACTTGATTTTTTTTGTAATGGAATTCCTTTGAAGGAATATTGAAATGTTTTAAAGCATGTATAAAATACAATTTTGTTTGGAATAATCAAATTAAGATATTTTATCCAATGAAAAAATAATGCATTTGTGAGTGCAACATTAAAAATACAATGGAATAATTTAAATATATACTAATAAAAAACACAGGAAACACATATCCAGATTCATTCCTAAGCATAATTACACACATTACATGCATAATGCTTCTTCATAGCATGCAATTAAAACACGAGAAGGTTAAATTACTAAAATGTAAAACAATATTGATTGCTTATGTTTTAATAAAAATGCTCCAAGAATTTGGATGTGTAAGAGTGATTCACCACCCAACCATAATAATCCAGTACAAATGCTACACTCAAGTTGGGTTATGTCAAGGCAACCATGGAAAAGAAGATGGATACAATATTATATCTCACTCAACCCAACCCATTGCTCTCATGGCTTAGCCAATATCATCTCTAGAACACACTCCCAACACCTTATTCAACCATCAATCGACCATGAAAATTTCTTCTAGCTACAAACCTTTCCCTTATTTTTTATATAATGCATAACAAATCACTACTAACTTGTGCTCCAATGTAGGCAGAAAGAGACCATTGGTTGATTGCCTTTTGGGAAAGCTCAGTGGAGTAATTTGCTGACTCTAAATAAGTAAATGAGTAACAATACCATGTAACTAATGGTTTTCTAATTTTCCCTGGAGTCTACACTCACCTACAACCATCAATCTCACTTAAAAGGTGTCCAGCTCACTCTTCATAGTGTTGGTTTTAGGTAGTTTTCAAATCAGAATGGTAAATACTACGAGCCTATGCAACAAAAAAATGGGAGAAAGATGATGATAACAGTGAGAATGAGTGAAATCCCATAAAGGAGGAGAATATAATGGAGCTACGTATTCCCACAATGATGGTACCTTTTCTCTCTACAAGGAACCTTTCCTATAGTTATTATTTATGTGAGTAAACTTTCCTTCACCCACCTCTTCCTACATTTATATTTGGATTTATAAGTTAAAGGTAATGGTGAGCTTCATTTAAGTTACGTGATGGAGAATATGTGAGTTATTAAGGTAACACTTGGCAAGAAAAGCTTTATTTCCCTTGGAATCCCCTTTCATCTTCCCTTCTTGTGGCTCATAGTCCCCTTGTGCTCCCTGCAACCATCTTGAACCATTATATATTATATCTAATAATTAATGTTTTAAATAAAATAAAGTGCATTGTGGCAACTCTATTGCGTTGTCTATATATATATCCATTCTCTAATTGGGCTTTGATCTTGAGCTCTACATTAGGAATCCATACAAAACAAATTTACAACATTTGCATTAAGAGGTCGTTTATTGAAGATCGCATGGATTGACACTTGTCATTAACCACACATTTACAATTTATACATAATTTATCCAATACCTTCCAAGGTTCAAAACTTGGGTATTACATTCCCCTCCACCTTGGAATAACACTAACCTCGATGCAATCTAGAGATCATAATAAAGATATGTATGCCTCATTTAAGGAAACCCTCAAGCTTCCACATGGTCTCATCAATACCAAAGTGCTTCCATTGCACCTTCACCTATATAATGACTCAATTATAGAGCAACACTACTTTCTTATCAAGGATGTGCATTACCTATATTTGGAACCATCCCCCTTGTTTGTCAGTGCCCTATTTTGTAGTTTTGAATACTTGCATGTAGCTAGAGTTTGCAGACCTAGTTTTTCCTTGTGTGCCAAGTTTTAGCCTACGTACCTAGTTTTTTACTACACACCCTGTTTGATGTATGTGCCAAAGTTAATATTGTAATTAGAGTTAACATGTCAACTTGTCCTTGTGCTATAGGAAGTTGTAAATACTTTGTGATTAATTATAATTGACCTAGATTTTATATAAGGAAATGTAAATGAAAGGATGAGGGTTGGTTGAATCTTGTATGTAATTCCTAATCTATAGTGACTGCATAGAAGAAGAAGATAATAGGGTTTAAATCCCTTGAAAACCATATGGAGTTATAAGGAGTCTTGTATGGACCTATCTTATGGACTGAATAGAAAGGATTGTGTGACAATTCCGCCTCTAAAATTTGATGTGATATTTTTGTTTTTATATCTAAATGTATAATGAATATATGGTGAATGTCTAATGTTTCATATTATATTTTCTTATTATTTTCATCTATCTATGTAATATTCATTAGTGTCTCCAATGAGACCTTATTCTTCTTAGGACATTGAATATGTTGATGCCAATGGAATTTATTATTGGCTTGAGTTTATAATCTAGGGTATGAATTCAATGCCAACAATTGGTTCCACTGTCAGGATAGAATGAATTTATTACAAAAGAAAACATGGATATGTCATGTAATCCCTCTTGGTAAGATATAAGAGATTGGATGACTAAGAGTGAAATCAGTTTTGTGCAAACAAAAACCCAAAAGCTATTGCGTCTAGACCTTGAATCATGGAAGGACATGTATCTTTACCTTGACAAGAATGATATTTTATTTGTTGAATTTCTTGTTTCCTTGTAAGACTGGATAAAGAGACAGGAAGAAATTAACACCATACAACACTCTCAAGAACCGATGGTCTAGGATCAAGCGACAATTTCTAGATTGAAAACCCTATACAACAAGTGGACTTAAGTAATTGAATTCTATTTTGACTTAATTAAAGAGGGAAGCATTGTAGATTTTTTCATTTAATACAACATTTCTTTCAATGCTGTTGAAAGAGAGTTTGATGCTAGACAAAGAGGGAGACCTCTAGAAGAAATACCATTGTGGATCAAGATGTTTTTTGAAAATGGATTGATGTAGATGAAACTTGATACCATGATAACATAAATTCCTCAAGTTGGGATATAGGGGAAGAAAGAAGGGAGATGAGATAAGAGAGTATAAAGGAAAATGGATCTAGAGGTGCAAAAAAGGAACAAGTGGAAAGATATGAACACAAGAATTTGTTGTGTGAGGTAGTTTGGAAATTTCAGTTTGACAGTTTGAAGAAAATGGGAGAAAACATGAAAACAAGTAGTAGTAGTGTAACTAAAAGAAGAAGGAAATAAGTGCAGGAGGAGTGTGCTATTGTAGAGATTGTGATATAGGTGCACATAGAGGAGCATAGGTCATTATAGCAGTGTATCATATAGGAAACAATGTCGGTATCCCATGATGATAGAGATCATGGTAGAGTAGGAATAGGTGATGTTGGATCCCAATGATTGCTAAGAAATGCGAAAGATATAGCTGAAAAATGAAAGAATTTTTTTAGTCAATGAGAATATCTCAGGTGATGTTGGGGATGATCTCAGTGAGAGGGAAGACACCTCAACAGATGTAGACTTGTTTGAGTGCATGAGGTTAGAAGATCCTTCTGGGTCGAGTGAGGAAGGACTTGGAGAAATAAATTTGTACAATCCCCTTTTTGAACCACCCCTTACGTGCGCCTCATTAAAAGAAAGAGAAAATTGGGTGCAACTATAAGTTAGGAACATAATTCAACGTAGAGTAGAAGGAAAAGTATCAAATATGGTAGGTTTAATGGTAAGAATATTGGATTTTCCAATGGTAGGAACATCGAGTGATCTAGTTCTCAAGATTCCTGTGCTCCATGGAACTAGCAAGGATTAGGTTGAACAACATTGTTTCATATACAAAGTTATTTTGACAGTGAACAAAAGTATCGATGAAGCAGTAAATATTACACAAATGAAGACTACCATTAGATATTGGGTTGTCCAATGGTACATGAAGTACAAGGATAGTACACTTACAACACAAACAAAGAAATTCAATAAATAAGAAGGGACTTGATCGAAGAATATTAGAAGTTGAATTCAAAACAATAATGTATACAAGAGATTAGGGAAATCAAATAGAAGGTTGGAGAGTCAACCTAGGATTATGATCGAAAGTTCAAGGAATTGCTAGGCAAATTACCCTTTCAAATACAAGATGTCCAACACACGGAATGGTTTATTCTTGTCTTATTGCCCCACATCCATATTCCCCTCACACAACAAAATATCACATCTGAAGAGGACATGCTAGAGATTGCAATATACATGGAGTCTATATCAGGATGAGGTGAGTCATCCTTAAGGATGGCATAGAGCCATAGTCAAGTTGCTATGCTAAATAATCAAGTGTAATACTTGTCCAAAGGAAAAGTGGCACACAAGGATATTTGGCGCACTCCGTGCAAAATGGAGGGGCATCATCAAAATGAATGTCTAATGATGGGTAACTACACTGGAACATGCATGCCAAACATGTTCCCCATGGATCCAAGCCCAAGTGATGATAAATATGTAGACAATGGGAACAAGAGTCATATTGTTGTCCTATGGTGAAAAAGTATTGAAATTCAATGAACTTTCCATTCTGTGAATTATGTAAATCCATGGGACATTATGTAAACAACTACATGTCATTATAGTTGATGAAAGAACACATGGTAGACACCTAACAAGTTTAGGGGACAAAATATAATGGTGGAAAAGAACAAGGATATTTTATAGGAAGGGGACAAGGTGGATATGGAGGTGCATGGTGATCCACTTGCTTTAATTATGGAGAGGTTGGACATGTCGCACGACATTGTATAAAACCCTATGTGATATGTTCCTATTGTCACAACATAAATCATAATCTTGACAAAATAGTGTCTTGACTTGATAAAGAAGTGGAAGGAGAAGAAGGTACACATAGTGACAATGAAGCCACACAGAAACATGGATGCATTGCACAAGTGCATGTGGTGATGGTGACACAAAGTGGTGCAAGAACTTGAATGGATGTAGAGGCGATATTAACAAGGAAGATCAGGAAAGTTGTGGCAACCCCACCAAAGTCTAATGCAGACAAATAGAAACAATTCCTATGTCATGCAATAGAAAAGTTCCATAATGCATGTGAGTATGATAAAGAGGTGCAGATCAACATAAGTATGAAGGATAAGTCTTCTAATCAAGTAAGTGAATTTTTAAGATGTTGCATCAAATTGTTAAGTGATCAAAATCTATATAAGAGATTACTGTATATTTTAATGAGATGCGTGTCAATGTTGGAGGATGATGAGCCCATTTCAACTCCTCTTCTTGAGCACAATGTAAGATGGGTTAAGAAGAAAAGAAAAATAATAAGAAGGGATTTCATTATGACCATGGAGTTGGAAGGTTATGAAATGAAGGATGTCATGTTGAACCTTGGATCTAACGTGAACAACCTTCCCAAGAAATATTGGGAATTGATGGGGAAGCCAAAGTTGGTTTGATCTCCCATTTAGTTGAGATTAACTAATGAGTATAAGTTTTTTTTCCATTGGAGAGTTGAACATGTGGAGGTAGATATAGATGGGGTGAATATTGTAGTTGTTTTTGAAGTTATTGAGATGATGGATGAAAAGGACCCCTACCTAGCCTTGTTTGGTATAGATTGAGAATTTGGAAATGATGTTATTTTGAACCTAATGTATAAAAGGAGTCCTTTGAGTAAAGGGACCTCAAGGTCATGGCTTCTTTAAACCCCACTAAAGGAGAAAGATGCACAAATATTATCAATGATGAGGTCCAAATCTCAATCCTAGAGAATATCTACGATATTATCATGTGGAAAATAGATTGTATAAACCCAATTACAGATGGTGAGTTGAGTTGCAGGATCAACTATACATATGATACAAATTTGAAAGGTGTTATGGATAGATGGAAAATAGGAGGATATGAGTTGTCTAGCAGAAAATGCACATATGCAGAGAGATATGCGCATTGGATAGGGATAGGGTTATGCGATCCTTAGAAGTTTGATGGAACAAGGTCAGTCAACATATTTCTAGATCGAATCGAGGAGCACATATCAAAGGAGCAATGATTATTAGCAATGGACATCGTTATGAAAGGAACCCTTGCATGTTGGTGGGATAAGTACAAAGATAAATTGGGAAAATGGTCATAAGTGGTAAACACTGTGTCATTGATATTTTAGCCATCTCAAGACCTATAATAAGTAAACATGTATAAAGAAAAGAAATATCTAAAAGAGCATGTCTGGTTTTGTGATATGATATGGACTGAGAAGAAATTCCTTGTGAAGGAATGGGCCTATTGGTTCATTCACACATTAAATGTTGTGCTTAGGATTTGGTATGTACAAGAAGAAACAAGAAGATAAACAAAAGACTGGTAAGCAATGCAAAAGCAATTATGCAAAACATTTAAATTTACAACAGAGAACCCCACGCTATCTGGGGTTCTGAAAGAGATCAAGCACTTCATCTACCAGGGTAAACTAGAACTTATGAGTCAAGCATGGAGAGTTGTTTTCATGCATCATAGGAAGCTTGAAAAATTGAAGTAGCCATTGTACTATTAGACGACAGACATAGAAGAACCAACATAGGAAGAAGAATTACGGAACATATAATTTAAGGAGTCAATAGGAGAAAGAGAGATCAAAGGGAAGTATCTTGGGAGTAACAACCCTTACTACATACAACCTTTTAAAACATAGAAGTGAAACATTACAACATAATATAAACCAAATATGGTGATCATTGGAGACTACTAAGATCAAGAGACTGTTACCTAGGTAGTGGATCTATTGAAAGAATAGGAAGACTTGTTCCCTAAGAATTTTGAAGAGATGAAGGGGATTGCAAGATCCTTGGGAGATATGAAAATACAATTGAAGCATGATTCCAAGTCTATTAAGAAGTGACCATATCTATTGAACTTGAAGTATGATGAGAAGGTAAAAATTGAGTTGGATAGAATGTTGACTATATCAATTGATCCCAAAGTAGAAGGAGAAGGTGAAATAGGAGTTGGACAAAATGTTGAGCACAAGTATAATTTTTCCAATAGAAGAGTTAGAATGGATCAAACCTGTGATGATTCAAAATAAGAATGCAAGATATATTTGGATCTACGTCGACCTTAGTTCCTTGAATGTAGTGTGTGTACATTATCATTTCCCTACACCATTTACAAATGAAGTATTGAAGAATGTAGGAGGAAGAGAGGCATGCTCATGTATTGATGATTTCTTGGAATATCATTAGGTCATAATTGTATAGGATGATAAAATGAAGACAACATTTTCCACTAAGTTGGGGTCATTTGTGTATAATGTTATTCCATTCGAACTAAAGAATGCACTCATTATATTTTCTAGAATCATGGTCACTACCTTTAAGAAGTTTATACAAAAGTTTTTAGAAGTTCATCTAGATGATTGCACTGTGATCAATTTATTCAAATACCACATACAAGCGTTGAGGTTTGTGTTAGACATATGTAGGCAATTGTAGATTTTCCTAAATTTGAAAAAGTGTATTTTCTGCACCCCCTTTGGAGTTTTGCTAGGACATGCGGTTTATAGGGAGGAAAAATTGGTGGACCAAGTGAAGATAATTGTAGCTGTGAACATGCATCCCTCTATATTTGTAAAGGTCGTGTGTGCCACATTAGGACATACAAGATATTATCTGAAGTTCATTGGGAATTATGCAAACATTGCAACACCTTTGGAGAAACTTTTGAAAATAGATGTGAAGTTTGCTTAGACACCAAAGTGTCAAGGAGAATTTGAGTTTTTGAAGGAAAAGTTTGTGACAACACCCATTTTGGTGTTTCCTGGTTGAATAAAGTTGTTTCATGTGCATGCGGATGCTTTAATGATAGCTCTTGGCATAATTATCATGCAACTTGAAGAAGGAAATATCAATCACCCAATCATGTTTGTTTGTAGAAAGTTGTCTGATGCAGAGTGAGAGGAACTAGAAATGTTGTATGCACTATAAAAATTCAAACATTACATTGAAGTTAATGCTTTTAAATTCTTCATAGATCATTCTGCACTTAAATACTTAGTCAATGAGCCATTGTTGGGGGGGGGGATTTGTTGATGGTTTCTCTTGTTTCAAGAATTTGATCTCCAAGTAGTTGTTAATCTTGGAAAGCACAACATGGGACCTAATCATTTTTCCAGATTGGATTCAAGAGAAAATGGAACCGATTTTGATGATGATCTACTAGATGTAGTCTTATTTTGGGTTGAGGTTGTACCGAACTAGTTTAAAGAGATCGCGGAGTTTTTAACAATTTGAAAGGCATGAGAATATTATAGTTATGTGTAAGAAATACAAATGGTGACTCATGTAGTTGATTACCAACTAATTGTGAGGTAGTTGTGGTGTAGATGTCATCCTACATAGATGTGTCTTTAAACATAAAAAAAAAGGTGCACTTTTATATGAGGCATGTGAAGCAATCAACGTAAGACATAATGTTGTAAAGGAAACAACTGGGAAGGTGTTATGCATAGGACTATGGTGGCCCTCACCATTTCAAGATGCTAAGAAGAATTATAAAAGGTGTGATGTGTGTGAGAGATTGGGACAACCTTCAAGACACGATGAATTACCCCTCTTTCCAGTCAAAGCATTGGAAACATTTAAGATGTAGGTGATTGACTTTATAGGATTGATGAATCCCCTCATGCAGAGGACTGAAGTGCGATATATCATTAGTGCAACATAATATCTAACATGTTGGGATGAAGTCATGCCAATCAAGGATTGCATTATAAAAAATATTGCTCGCTTCATTTTTTAAAACATTATAACAAGCTTTGGTTGTCCAAGAGTATAGATGAGTGATTAGGGAACCAAATTTACCAATACTATTGTTGGATCATTGAAGCAAGAGTTTAAGATTCATCATTAATAGAGTAATCCTTATCATCCATATGTTGATGGGACAGTGGAGGATTTTAACCAAATTTTGGAACACACATTGACAAAGATCTACAATGTGGAGAGGGATGACTAGGATGAACATGTTCTTGTAGTGTTATGGTCATATAGAACTACTTGTAAGAGATTGACTAAATATACTCCATTTTGGATTGTGCTTGGGAAAGAAGTAGTAATGCCTCTTAAATTTGTTTCCCCCGGTCTTTGTATTGTAGTGGCTACAAAAATGATAGATGATGAATCCCTTTAGAGGTGATTAAATGATCACATGGAGTTGGAAGAGCATCGTTTTATTGCAAGGTTCAATCAGACAATGGAAAAACAAAGGCAGAAGGATTGGCATGACCATAATATTTTTTCTAAGATAATGGAACCCAAATCACTAGTTTTACTATACAACAAGAAGTATTTGAAGAATTCAGGGAAGCTCGAGATGAGTTGGCCAAGACCCTTTTGAATTCCATAATAGGCTCATTGTAACACCACGTTTCCCCCCAAGTCTGTAATTATGTTTGAGACTTCATGCATTGTAATTGATGAAGACTATAATTGTGTTTATGTTAATAAAAAAAACATCGATAAGATGACTAAGAGGGAAGCCTTGCAATACTAGACATGATACGATGAGTGGGATATGGTGAGAGGGAAATTGGGAGGTTTATATGAAGAAAATAGGAAGCTTTCCTAGAAACCCAACTCACACTTACAGAACCTTGAATACCTAACATGTCCAAAGTACCCTATACTCCTAACCACAAAAAACTCGTTAATGGGATTCATATTGGGTAGTTGGAGAAATTATGATTTCCTTCAGAATTGTACTCGGAGGAGTGATGTGTCGGTTGTAGCTGTCAACTAGAAGCACCTAGAATTTACCCTTCGATTTGGGAGCTTGACCCCTCGGAGTTTGCTTGTGACAGAAGCGAGTGGGAATCATAAGGAACAAGGAGAAAGTTCTAGTTGAGGAAAAGGAATGAGGAGGAAGAGGGCGCAGACACAAGTGAGGACACACGCATACATGAAGAGATAGAACATTCACACTCAGAGATGAGTAGCTAGACTTACAAACATATGGTAAGGTGAATGAGCAGACTAAAATCACACACACATACTTGAGAAACAGAGAAAAACTAGGAAGTTTTTATGAGGAAAATAGGAAGCTTGCCCAAGACATGAATGGTCACTTTAGAACAAAGAATACCCATATCCATACTAGAGTTGAGAGGGTTGTAGGTTGGAAAGGGGAGGTCATTGAGGGAATGTGTAGCAAAGAAGGGACTCCCTCATGCAGAATAAATCCAGTTGAGAAGGTGCCTGGTAAGTTCGTGGAGGTCTTGAGCTCAGTGAGAAGAGGGGAATTTTTGTTGTTGCCAGTGGAGTGAATGAGAAAAACCTTCATGATCCATTCTTTGATCCGATAGCCAACCTATGAGAGTCCCATGGTGCTATCATGGCCTAGCACAAGGGTGGCTTGTTATAGAAAGGAAAACGTGTATCATAGCCTACGGTTGGGTGGAAAGGCATTCATGCTCAATCAATTGGGTGGTTGAAAATATCAATGAACAGGTAAGTTTTTCTTTATATGCCAATTGAATGTTTGTTAGTGGTTGTAAAATCCATTATGTTCTCAATAATAGTCAGAATATGATGAATGAAAGTTAAATTTGAGTTGAAATGGAGTAATGTAATCTCCTCTTAAAGGGTTAATGAATTAATTGTGATAATCGTGTATGGGAGGTCATTGAAGGTCAATAACCTTGTGTTTCCCCTAGTCTTAAAATGGAAAGTTTGTACGATCTAAAACCTTCATCAGAGGGTTTTTGACAAAGTATTTCATGCATGTAAAGAAGTGGGTTAAAATCCTTAGGGAGTAGAGTTAAAACTCTTACATGAAGGTCTCAGGGAATACCGTGAACCTGGTAGGTCCAGAAATAATCCTTAAGTTAAGTTGAAATCCTTATTTAAACCCAGAGAAAATGTTAGTTGTTGATTCAGTTAGGAGAGCCTATCTCGATTGTTCATCGGATATCCAGGCTTCAGAGGAAGCTTATCAAAAGGTGGATACTTGGGAGAACCCATAAGATGAGACATAATGAACTCTCGATGGGAAAGTTCCAGGTTTATGAGAGCCATCAATCTATCAGAAGGATGGGATGATGAGATCTAAACTATAGATCTATTAAGCGCTAAGCCGATAAGCCTACCAGAAGAGCGGAGTTTGGGAAAGTCTGTGGGAAGGAGTGGATGAAATTTCTGATGAGAAAAACCCAACGTCGAAAGCTTAAGAGTGGTGAGAGTCATGCATCTATTGGTGTTGAAGCCTATAGGATCTGAGCCATTAGATCTGGTAACGATCCATCCTGAAGAAAGAATCCCATCAAAGTGGTAGCGTCGGTTAAAAATTGAGCATATGCGAGATCCAATTGAACACTAACCGTCGAATGTGAGGATCCAATGATTGTTGGATCCATTGGAGGATTTCTCATCCAGAAGGAACTGTTCAAGAACACCCATCAGGTTGTGGGGAGTGATTATTTTCAAATGGAAAAGACCTGAGTGGACAAAGACCACTGATCTTCATGTGAGGCAGCTTGATAAGATCTCAGTCATATAACTCTCCATAGACTCCACCATCCAAGAGTTGGGAGTAGAGTAGGCAAGGAGTTATCCATCACATATTTTTAAGGTATCGAGTAAATCGGGACCATCAATTTTCCCAACCCGATGACCGTTGGATCTTTTGGAAGTAGGGTTGTTGAAAAAGTTAAGTCATGAATAGAATGGAATGACCTGTTTTCCCAATGGAAAGGAATCTTGACTCACCCCTAGTCATTGATCTAGAGCGAGACTAGATGTGTATATTGTGGTAATTTCTACAATATATGATCTAGAGGTCAAATTTGCTTCATAACCATTAGGCTGCAAATTGGTTAGGAAATGACAAAAGCATGAATTCCCCATGGGGGTCATCCATACAGTTGAGTGGTGTGCACAAGGAATCAAGATGTCTTGGATGTTTTATCTTCAAAATGAATTCATTGCATATTATTTGGAGGCATAAGAGCATGGTAATGATTTCTATTTTAGTTGGGTACTCATGCTCCTTGCAATAATTTTATGGAAATCAACAAAAGGAAGACCCTTTGATAAAGAGGTTATAAAGAAATTTCTAGCAACAAAATTTAATATATAATAGTATAACAAGGATAAGACACTTCGGACAAACATTAATCTAGCTTTCCAACATTGATATACTTGCATGATACATAAGACTATTGAATCATTTTAGATTCTACAGAATCTTGTTGATAAGCATGATGATTTCATTTGTTTTTAAATAGATATGAATAATGTTTATATTAAACCTCACGTATATCCATAGGGTATAGTCGACATTCTCCCTTTTTATGTTACCAAGTATGATATTAAAAAATAGTTACACAATGGATTAGGAACCTGTGCCCGTAACTTGATTCCAAGGTCAAGATCACATATATCAAGGAGGTGAACACAAAAGCGTAAGCAAGAAAAGAGTGGAGCTACATAGTCTACATCCAAACAACACTAAGAATATTGTTCATGACTCATCATGCCTTACACAACTAAAGAGGTAGAGAGAATAAGAACAATACGACGAAACAAAAACATCGTGGGACACAAGGCTTACCGAGAAAAAGAGAACCAAGATTATTAATTTTACATTGTAAATTATTTAAATTTACATTGTAAATCAATTTTCAAATTACTTTGAAAATTTGAAAACTATTTTTTTTTAAATAAATAATTTTATTAATTCACAACTATGTTATGTTGTGTCCAAATGCGTTGGAAATTTGAAACCTTTTAATTAACATATTAAATATTTATATTGTAAATTATTTAAATTTATATTGTAAATCAATTTAAATTTGAAACCTTATAATTAATTTATTAAATATTTACATTATAAATCAATTTTCATATTACTATGAAGATTTGAATTTTTTTTTTAAATAAATAATTTTAAAATAAATATAAGATAGATTCATATTACTTTGAAGATTTGAAAATAATTTTTTTTATTTTAAAGTAAATATAAGATAGATTTATGTAGATTAACAAATCAAATAATTAACTTATAAATCATTATTTATTACTACTTTATCTACATAAAGTGCCAAGTGCATATGAAGAATATATGAATGTGTTTGTCATTTTATGTTGAAGTAAATATAAAATAGATTTATGTAGATTAACAAATCAAATAATTAACTTGTAAATCATTATTTTTTACTATTTTATTTACATAAAGTGCCAAGTGCATATGAAGAATATATAAATGTGTTTGTCATTTTATGTTGAAATATAAATTATGATTTATTTATTTATTTTTATCATGGAATATATATGAGTTAATATTTATGATAAGTTTCATCTTTGTTTTATTTATAAAAAGTATTTAATAGATAATGTTTTATTGTAATATTTATAAATTATTTTTTATTATCTAATTTAATTTTATAAAATTATAGATTTTTTAAGTGTTTAATAAATTTGATATTAATTCAATTTTTTGTTAACATTTTTTTAATGTATATAGATAAATTAAACATCTTTGATTAATGTTTATTAATTATTATTAGTATAGATTTATTTTAATTCTTTACTTATCATGTGTATATGATGTGTTGAACGGGATCAAATTCCTCAAGGTACAAATTTTCCCTTCAGTTTTTTCAATATAAAAAAAGTTTTTACCTCGAAGGACTTGATCCCTCTCTACACATGATAGATTTAGAGTTAGGATGGATATGTGTCAACTCCATGTTAATCATGAAATGAATTACAAATCTCCCTCATACTCAGTAGCACGCCATTGACATGTATTCATAAGATTTTTTACTTTCAATTTTTTTTTAAGCTAAAAAACCAGAGTATTTATCCATTATATACAATAAAAATATTATGCAGCCTTCCCCCTAGTTGGAACTTTCCTATGTAGGAAACCATATCCCTCCCAGGTGGTATTAAACCAGTACATGACTTCATCCTGAAAGTATATTGTCCAAAGAAAACAAAGCATCCCCAACCATTCTAGTATCTGAAAGTTAAGCATATTAACAAGAAATTGGTATATAAAGAAACCAAAAAAACTAGACTTGTTAACCTGCGCTATGAGGGGGAGTGGGATCCTCCTCCACCACCTCAAGAATCAGATCAACATTGTCCTTGCTCTCTTGAGCATTCTCTTGGTGATGTTGGTCTTGGTCAATCGAGATGGGATTTTCCTTTGTGCCATCCCTTGGAGTGCCTTCCCCCTCCTCCTCGATCACCTAGGAGATAGTGATATGAACCCCAAACATAGTTTTGCATACTACTTCGAATTTTGCTTTGAAAATCCTCATGGTATGGAGGATTTCTCGTTGGTCCTCCTTTGTTTCATCCAAAGCTCGAGCAACAAGTGCCTTAGCCGTCCAATATGTTTCAACTATCTGAAATTATTTGGTTCTGTGGGTTCGAGAGTAAACTAGTCATCCACCCAGTCCCTCACCTCCTCCAGCACCTTAGCTTCTGACATATTCTCCATCTTGGCTTTAATTTTAGCCTGCACCTCCTCCACTTCTTCTTTGGCCTTAGCCGAGCATTTTTCCTCTTAATTCCTCTCTACCTCATTGGCTACAAAATCTGCTCTAGTCTTCATATCCCAAGCCCATGAGAGGGAGACTGATCCTACACCATACTTCCCCTTATTCATCATTCCTTTTCCTCCTCAGGCCATGCCTCACACCATCCCAAATTTTCAAACCAGACACCAATAGTGAAACCAACCACCACACACCATGCCACTCTCATTACTGAGATCTCCATGAGTTAGGGCACAATTCCCATGTCCAAGAGTCCCGCCTCTTCACATACCTATGACATCGAACCACCTCAATCAACACCTTAATCTTGCATTGGTGTCTTCTTGCTAGTTAGCCTTTGATCTTCCCCCTCCTTCTTAAGTAGCCACCTCAAATCCAATAGACAAACACAATAATTTACCAGTTATTATTGGACTATAAGAAGATGTGAGGGGACCCTCCCCATGCTTATAAACCTTGTCTATCCATATCTCATCCAAAATCACCATTCCTCCTCCACCAAGGTCACCCCGAAATAGACCTCTCCCTTCCTTGTACTCCATCATTTCTAGGGCATCCAACCCATTCTTCTTCAAAACATAATTCACCATTAGCTTCTCAGTACCAACTTCCATTATGTTAGGGTTGCTCCATAATATCCCCATCATTCCACCTCTGTACCTATCATATTCACGAAGATGCATTGTCATGAAAGCCACACGTGGGTGGGGGGTGTTGTATCCAAGCTTGTCTTGCTTGTCATTCAATCCTCCCATGGGGAAAGTTCCCTCATAACCTAATGATGGTCTCTTGAACTCCCACGTTGCTTCTTGATTAATGTTCACAGGGGTGTCATGCCAAGACGCATGTCCCTCCTCCACATTGTCAGACAACACCCTATCGAGTTGACTTTTTCACTTTCAATTGATATATATATATATATATATATATATATATATATATATCATTTATGACCAAGATTGAAATAATTTTTTTGTTATTAATAATTATTTAAATTCCACGTATCAACTCCATGTTGAGCATGGAAGGAATTACACATCTCCCTCATATTAGGCTATAGAAAGCACCTCTCAGCACAAAGATAGTCTCTACTAATATTTTTCTCGTTACATAAAGAACTCCCTACCTAGAGTATGGAGTAACTAGTTAATGAAATTAATTTTATGTGCTCTAAATTATTAAAAAAAATAATAATTATAATATCTTTTAAAAACTATGATTGAATTAAATGCTTCATGTCAATTTCATTTGAAATTGTTTTAATATCTTGATTTTGACCCTTCGATTGTATTGAACCATAATATGTAAATTGTAAAATGCATGGTTGTACTCATAGGGGTCGAGCCATGCAAGCTTAAATAAATGATATTGTGTATGAATGGAGTAAATATGCTTGTATGGATTCTTAGTGCAAAGCTCAACTCCAAGCCCTGGCCAGTGAATGATAGGCATGTAGATGGTGTAAATATACTTTCTATGGACCATGTGATAAACTTATCATGTGACACTCAAAGCTATGTGAATACTTATGTTGAAAAATAATATAAACGTCCAAGATCATTGTAGAGAACACATAAGGGGTTATGAGTCCACGAGAGGGGAAGTGGAAAGCGGGTTGACCCAAAGGAGAGAAATCCTCTATTCCCGAGAGTTAACCTAAGAACTCCTATAATTTTATCATGTGCCTTAAATAAATATCATTTGTCAACTTTGATTTAGAAGGCCAATATAAATGCATGAAGTTTTTGGTGATGAATATGTACCTCACATAGTTATGGGGACATGGGGGCTAAGTAAAATCAATTTGTGAAAGTGTGAAGAATCCATTCTCCTATTCCATGGTAAATCATTCTCTCATTCTCGTGTTCACCATTCTCTAAGGTGCAAGCAATACCTAGGTTCTACTAATTGTGTTGTCCCATGTTAGAATTAGATCATGTCCAAAAATCAATCTTGTGAAGAATAATTATAGACCTAAGATGAGAGATGAATGGTTTTACAGGAGGATAGAGGTTGGGCATTTAGGAAACCTTCCCTTTCCCTCTTATGGATACTCATTGAATATTTAAGAACTAAAACATGAGGCTGCTAGGCCATTCCTTGAAGGCAATCAACAATTTGGATTTGTTTTTCCTACACCAAAGAGCACTCGAACGGAAGAAGATTTTTGAGGGATTGTTAAGTAGAGAAATGAAAAGATATTCCTTGTGTGTATGGAGCAGTTGAAGGGGATGGCATGACTAATTGATGGTTGGATGAACTGCATGGAGTGCTTTGTGGTGAACATATTGGTCAAGCCATGAAAGCTCTTGGGTTGGGTTGAGTACACTGTGTATTTGTAACTTGGTTCCTTCACCTTGGTAGTTTATAACCAAGCTTGGGGGTGGCATTCACCCGGGGTGCCTACAAT
>JZKD02S1675150.1:1112264-1127358 GCA_000966675.3 Picea glauca | reverse complement strand
AAGTAAAAAAGTCACCCTGGCAAGGTGTTGTCTGACAATGTGGAGGAGGGACATGCGTCTTGGCATGACACCCCTGTGAACATTAATCAAGAAGCAATGCGGGAGTTCAGGAGACCATCATCAGGTTATGAGGGAACTTTCCCCATGGGAGAATTGAATGACAAGCAAGACAAGGTTGGATACAACACCCCCCACCCACGTGTGGCTTTCATGACAATGCATCTTCGTGAATATGATAGGTACATAGGTGGAATGATGGGACTATTATGGAGCGACCCTGACATAATGGAAGTTGGTATTGAGAAGCTAATGGTGAATTATGTTTTGAAGAAGAATGGGTTGGATGCCCTAGAAATGATGGAGTTCAAGGAAGGGAGAGGTTTATTTCGGGGTGACCTTGGTGGAGGAGGAATGGTGATTCTGGATGAGATATGGATAGAGAAGGGTTATAAGCATGGGGAGGGTCCCCTCACATCTTCTTATAGTCCAATAATAAATGGTAAATTATTGTGTTTGTCTATTGGATTTGAGGTGGCTACTCAAGAAGGAGGGGGAAGATCGAAGGCTAACTAGCAAGAAGACACCAATGCAAGATTAAGGTGTGGATTGAGGTGGTTCGAGGTCGCACGTATGTGAAGAGGCGGGACTCCTGGACATGGGAATTGTGCCCTAACTCATGGAGATCTCAGTAATGAGAGTGGCATGGTGTGTGGTGGTTGGTTTCACTATTGGTGTCTGGTTTGAAAATTTGGGATGGCGTGAGGCGTGGCCTGAGGAGGAAAAGGAAGGATGAATAAGGGGAAGTATGGTGTAGGACCAGTCTCCTTCTCATGGGCTTGGGATATGAATACTAGAGCAGATTTTGTAGCCAATGAGGTAGAGAGGAATTAAGAGGAAGAATGCTCGGCTAAGGCTAAAGAAGAAGTGGAGGAGGTGCAGGCTAAAATTAAAGCCAAGATGGAGAATATGTCAGAAGCTAAGGTGTTGGAGGAGGTGAGGGACTAGGTGGATGACTAGTTTACTCTCGAACCTGCATAACCAAATAATTTCAGATAGTTGAAACATATTGTATGGTTAAGGCACTTGTTGCTCGAGCTTTGGATGAAACAAAGGAGGACTAACGAGAAATCCTCCATACCATGAGGATTTTCGAAGCAAAATTTGAAGTAGTATGCAAAACTATGTTTGGGGTTCATATCACTATCTCCTAGGTGACCGAGGAGGAGGGGGAAGGCACTCCAAGGGCTGGCACAAAGGAAAATCCCATCTCGATTGACCAAGACCAACATCACCAAGAGAATGCTCAAGAGAGCAAGGAGAATGTTGATCTGATTCTTGAGGTGGTGGAGGAGGAGCCCACTCCCCCTCATAGCACACGTTTTCAAGTCTGCTTTTTTTGGTTTCTTTATATACCAATTTCTTGTTAATATGCTTAACTTTCAGATATTAGAATGGTTGGGGATGCTTTGTTTTCTTTGGACAATATACTTTCAGGATGAAGTCATGTACTGGTTTAATACCACCTGGGAAGGATCTAGTTTCCTACATAGGAAAGTTCCAACTAGGGGGAAGGCTGTATAATATTTTTATTGTATATAATGGATAAATACTCTGGTTTTTTAGCTTAAAAAAAATTGAAAATAAAAAAATCTTATGGTTACATGTCAATGGTGTGCTACTGAGTATGAGGGAGATGTGTAATTCCTTTCGTGATTAACATGAAGTTGACACGTATCCATCCTAACTCTAAATCTATCATGTGTAGAGAGGGATCAAGTCCTTTAAGGTAAAAACTTTTTTTATATTGAAAAAACTAGAGGGAAGGTTTGTACCTCGAGGAATTTGATCCCTCTCAACACATCATATACACATGATAAATAAAGAGTTAAAATAAATCTATACTAATGATAATTAATAAACATTAATCAAAGATCTTTAATTTATCTATATACATTTAAAAAAATGTTAACATAAAATTAAATTAATATCAAATTTATTAAACACTTAAAAAATCTATAATTTTATAAAATTAAATTAGATAATAAAAAAAAATAATTATTAGTATTAAAATAAAACATTATCTATTAAATACCTTCTAAAAATAAAACGAAGATGAAACTTTTCATAAATATTAACTCATAACTCATAACTCATATATATGTTCCATGATAAAAATAAATAAATAAAACATAATTTCTATTTCAACATAAAATGACAAACACATTCATATATTCTTCATATGCACTTGGCACTTTATGTAAATAAAGTAGTAAAAAATAAGTTCCATTATAAAAATAAATAAATAAATCATAATTTCTATTTCTATTTCAACATAAAATGACAAACACATTCATATATTCTTCATATGCACTTGGCACTTTATGTAAATAAAGTAGTAAAAAATAATGATTTAGAAGTTAGTTATTTGATTTGTTAATCTACATAAATCTATCTTATATTTACTTCAACTAAAATGACAAACACATTTGCATATTCTTCATATGCACTTGGCACTTTATGTAGATAAAGTAGTAATAAATAATGATTTACAAGTTAATTATTTGATTTGTTAATCTACATAAATCTATCTTATATTTACTTTAAAATTATTTATTTAAAAAAAAATTAATTTTCAAATCTTCAAAGTAATATGAATCTATTTTATATTTATTTTAAGAAAATTTTAATTTTCAAATCTTCAAAGTAATATGAAAATTGATTTATAATGTAAATTTAAATAATTTACAATGTAAATATTTAATATGTTAATTATAAGGTTTCAAATTTAAATTGATTTACAATGTACATTTAAATAATTTACAATATAAATATTTAATATGTTAATTAAAAGGTTGAAATTTAAATAATTTACAATATAAATATTTAATATGTTAATTAAAGGTTTCAAAATGTCAACCTATTTGGACACAACATAACATAGTTGTGACTTAATAAAATTATTTATTTAAAAAAAAAAAAATAGTTTTCAAATCTTCAAAGTAATATGAAAATTGATTTACAATGTAAAATATTTAATAGGTTAATTATAAGGTTTTAAATTTTGAACCCATTTGGACACAACATAGTTTATAATTAATAAAAATATATGTTATCAATTTAAGAGTGAAAATTCTTTTATATAATTTGAGAGTGAAGATAAACCCATTTGGACACAACATAGTTTAGAATTAATATAAATATATGTTATCAATTTAAGAGTGAAAATTATTTTATATAATTTGAGAGTTAAGATAAATATGTGTGATCTTTTTTAGGGAATCAATTTCACTTTAGTTGGAGGAGAATTTGAAAAAGTTAAACAAGTTGCTAGCTTGGGATTTTTTTAAGAAGAAGGTGATGGATGAAAGAGTGTATGGAAGTGGATAAATAGTTTGAAAAGTTGTTTGATAAAGAAAGGGTGAGACGTTTTTATGAGGAGGAAAAAAAAAAGGTGGTTCATTTGTAACATAAAAGGAGGAAGTTGCTTGTTAAAAAGTATAACTTTTTAGTTCTTTAAAAGTGATGAAAATACATTTTTTTTTTATCAATATGTAAATTACAAGGGGATTATCAACATTATTTGGAAAGTGGTTAGGTCTAATGGGAAAGAAGTAACAAGTTTTGAGGATATTGCAAAGACATGTGTGGAGTATTTTGGGAATATTTGTAAGGCATAAAAAAGGGTTTGCATTGTTGAGGTAGTTAGAATGATGTTCTTCTTCCCAAGTTTTGTAGGGGTGGAAGATAACGTAGCATTGATCGAGGAAGTCTCAAAAGATGAGCTTTAGAATATTCTTCATAGTTTTCAGAAGGGAAAAATTTCTAGCACAGATGGGTGGTTAGTTGAATTCTTCTTGGGGTTATTCGATATCATTGAGGAGTCTAGATCCACTGGAAAAATACTTGCAGCTTTTAACTTCACTTTCATAACCCTCATTCCCAAATCTAACAATCCTATGTCTTTTCAAGATTATAGGCCTATTTCGTTATGTAATTTCATATATAATATTATTGCTAAGGTCATTCCCAAAAGAGTGAAAAAGTTATTGTCAAAGGCTATATCAGGTGAGCAGTTTGGCTTTCTAGAGGAAGGCATATTCAAGAAGCAATTGGAGTGGCCCATGAAGGGATACAATTCATAAAAACTAGAAATATTAGGCTATGGTGGTTAAATTTGACCTATCCAAAGCTTACGATAGGGTTTTTGGCTATACCCGATGATGATGTGTATTCATTCAACATTCACAATGCCTTTTATGAACTAGGTGATGGGCTATGTCAAGATAGCCTCCTTTGATACGTTGATAAATGGGGTAGCATTTGTTTCTTTTAGACCTGAAAGGGGGCTAAGGCAAGGATGACCCTTGTCCCCTCTCCTATTCTTAATCGTTCTTGAAGGCTTGGGAAGAGGGTTGATTGATGCCAAGAGGAATGATACTTTTAAAGCAATAAAAATTAGGAATTCATTTTTTTTTGTCTTATCTATTATTTGTTGTTGACATATTTATAGGGATGCAAGAGAGATGTTGACAAGAGAAAATAGATTATGATTTTGTATTGTATTGCTATATGGATGAAGGTCAATTGTGATAAATCCACAATGTCTTTATGTGGGTTTATGATGATGATAACATTGGCTTCCCACAATTGTTTCCTTTCAAGCAATCTGAGTTAGATGATGGCTTGAAATATTTAGGGTTTGTAATAAAACATAATGATTATTTGAAGAAGGATTGGGATTAGTTGTTATCTAAAGTGGAGAAAAGGATTTTGGTCTGGTGTTTTTATTGGCTTTCTAAGGGTGGTAGGCTTGTGTTGGTTAAGTTTGTTTTAGAGGCAACGCAAGTTTATTGGATGTCTCTCTATTGGATTTCTAAAGTTATTCTAGAGTATATTAGGAGATTTAGTTTTAGGTTTTTATGGTTAGGATGTACGAAGAAGAGAGGGATTCCTTTGTTAAAGTGGTAGAAGTTAGATTTTCCAAAGGATATGGGTGGACGGGGATTGAAGTACATTTTTTAATTTTCTAAATCTTTGGTAGCAAAGTGTGTTTGGAAAATGATCCAAGGGTTTGTGGTGTGAGGTTGTTGTGCATAAGTATATTATCCCTTGGTCTATGGAAGAGTGGATTAGGAATCCTATGAAAAAATATCCATAATGTTTCCATTATGTGGAAAGTTGTTGTCTTGTCCTTTCATGTGATTGGGAATTGGCTGGTGTGGAAGGCGGGAAATGGAAGCAAGGTCAAATTGAGGTAGGATCCATGGGTTGGTTATGGTGTTATTTATAGATTTCCATATAATATGATATTTTTTCTTAGGGGTAGGGGATTGTATAAGCTCAACCACATTATTGATCATGACCATTGCACTATTTGGAAATAAGAGTGGAGGTTTGATAGATGGATTGGTTTTAGGAGGAAAGATGTTGAGGTTTGGAAGCCTTTTATTAAGAGTCTCATACTTATCTATGTAAGGATTAAACAAGATAAGGATAGTCTTATCCAGTCCACGAATCCCTCTGAGATGTATACATCAAAGATTGAATACAAGGGAATATGCTTTAGGGAGGATTTGGGTCATTTGATGTGGTGGTGGAAAAGAGTGTGGAAGTTTAAATGTCCATACAAAGCTCACATTTTCATGTGGCTACTACTAAAAAATAAATCCCTTACTTGGGACGACCTACAAAGAATAAATAAGTGGGGCCTTGGCAGGTGTCATTTGTGCAAGACGCGTGAGGAGACAAATATTCATCTTATTATGTCATGTATCTATTCTTAGTAAGTCTAGAAAGAAGTGGAGGATTCAACTGTCATAAGTGATCCAGGTGGATATCGGTGGCCACCCACCTTTTCCAACTGGCTCAAAACAATTTTTTGGCAATTTTGGTATTTACTATTTTTAGTAGTTTTTAACTTCTGGGGCCATTTTGAGGCCCTAAACGATGTTTTTGGGAAAATGAGGAGCAATATAGAAGTTACTTTGATATTTCCTCCAAAATGAATCTCCTCGACGATATCTTCCCAGTGGGCTATCATGCGCCTAAAACGGAGATCATATGCAAAAGTTACGACCCCAGGAACATGATGTACTAACTTACCCAAACGGAGCCCACATGACTTTTGGTGCTTCATCTCGTAGGGTTAGGTTTTTGGATGTCTAGGGTTTTGGGCATTCCTGTTTATTGTAAAAAGGCCTTCAGAGCCTCATTGTAATCATATTCTTGTGAATGTGAGTAGCCGTCACATCTCTTCTCAGAGATAAGTTGCCACCACTCTAGCGAGTCTTTCACTCTGTATTTTTACAGTCTCTGTACATTTCTTTCATTAATAGAAATCATGTATTACTGTATATCTATGTTTATGGTTGAATCTCTTATACATTTCTGTTAAATTATTGGATATCCGCGATATCTCTATGCATTTATTTATTATATCTTCGCTCTCATTTCATGCCGAAAATAAATCTGGATCAATGGTATCAGAGCAGGTCGCTTTTGATCATTTTTTCAGTGCATGTCCCTGACGAGATCCGAGTATAGCAAGTTGGGTCTCGAGCTTGTCTCTCTTGAAGACAATTGCTCTCACACGCCGAAGAAACCCTCCATGGTGAAAGAAAAGAAAAACGATGGAACATACAACCCTATCAATCTATTGCTTGAGCAAACTCTCACGCGATAGAGGGATGAAATGATGGAGAATTTTTCCCACGTCCTTCAACGTCTGTCGATAACAACATGCACATCTTCATCAAATGACCACTTTGGAGGCAACTCGCTTTTCAAGGTACAAGTTAATTTTGATATTCCTATATTTGAAGGACATATAGATGCTTAAGCCCTAGAAAAATGGTTAAACCTGCTAGAAGGTTATTTCTCTGTTCACAATTTTTACGACAGAGAAAACATCACCTTTGCACTCCTTAAAGCTCTCCCCCATGTCAAACATTGGTGGGAAACTTACTGGGAGTAGAGTTCCATAGAGGAGTTTGGAATATATGGGGCCGAGCCCACTTGAGATATTTTTGTGGATGCGGTAAAGGAACAATATTACCCATTTTGCAACTATGAGGACCAATACATGAGATGGACCACACTGCGGCAAGAGAGGGGCCAAGCAGTTTCAGATTTCACCAATACCTTCCATACCTTGCGCACCAAGCTGGGTATCAAAGACTCTGAGCGACATCTAGTTCTGAAATACCGTGGGGCTCTACACAGATACGTCCAAAATGAAATGGATTTTCTGGACATCTCATCACTCAGTTCTTCTTATCGATATGCGGTTAAAATCATGCAGAAGTTTAAACACCAGAACAAATGGGAGTTCATATATGAAAATCCGTAACAACCAAAGTATGAGAAAGACGGCCCTAACAAACAGCTTCTCGAAAACCAGTCTAAACCATAGGAAAAGAAGGGTCACGAAAAGACGAAGAAGGACACCGGAAAATGGTGCGATTTCCACAAAAGCCCTTGGCACAACACAAATGAATGTCGCTCAAAACAATCATTGGTGGTCGAGATCAAAGACAAGGAGCCAAACCCTGATTCAGAATCTGATTCTAAAAATACTGGCAAAAGGCAAATCATCGACGCAAACCCCACTGCTATTGTCGCGACCGCAACAATTCAACTAGAAGAACCAACAAATCCAGAAGAGGGGGAGCACCTTTTTCATTCACAGATGTGGGTGAAGGGGACCCCACTGTATTTTATTTTTGATAGCGGAAGCTAGAAGAACCTCATCTCAACAGAGGTTGTCAAACAGTTGGGATTGTTGACAACACCACACCCGCAACCATACAACATCGGGTGGCTTCGCCAAGGACAAGATCTTTGTGTCAGCCAACAACGCCGATTGTCATACGACATCCAACCCTTCAAGGATGAGGTATTATGTGATGTTTCCCCACTGGATGTTTGTGATGTTCTCTTGGGTCAGCCATATATGTGGAGACGCCATGTTGTTTATGAGTCTCGACCCCGCAGTATCGTTGTTTCTCTAGGGGGTCGTCTCTACAGAATACCAGAGGTAGTTCCAACTATTGTTCCACCTAAAAAGTGTTGCAAGGTAGTATCTCATATTGCAAGATTCAACTTCTTCACAATCTGTTCAAAAGGGGAACAAAAGGACACTGCAACCACTACAGCCTCGCCCCAAGCACCTTCTATCCAACAGAAGCAGGTCGACAAGGTTGCAGCAAAGCGCAAAGATTCCTTCTACACATAGGCATCTCATGTAGCTAGACTGGTTAAAAAGGTCCAACCCTTCCAGCGACATGTTCGTGACAACCTTCAACAAGCTAAGCAACACAACTTCTCCAACAAGGTAAGCAACTCATCAAGATGCAGATTCAACAAACGCTTTTCCCTCGCCCCGGGGCACTCAACGCAATTGATACCATTTATTCCTAAGGAGGGAGGATTGATCCAGGTGGATATTGGTGGCCACCCACCTTTTCCAACTGGCTCAAAATAGTTTTCTGACAATTTTAGTAATTTACTATTTTTAGCAGCGTTTAACTTCTAGCGTCATTTTGAGGCCCTAAACAATGTTTTTGGAAAAAAGGGGAGAAATATGGAAGTTCCTTTGATATTTCCTCCAAAATTAATCTCCTCGACGATACCTTTCCAATGGGCTATCATGCGCCTAAAACAAAGATCGTATGCAAAAGTTATGACCCCGAGAAATTGATGTACTAACTTACCCAAACGGGGCCCACATGACTTTTGGCGCTTCATCTCCTAGGGTTAGGTTTTTGGATGTCTAGGGTTTTTGGAATTCTTGTTTATTGTAAAAAGGCCTTCAGAGCCTCATTGTAATCATTTTCTTGCGAATGTGAGTAGCTGTCACATCTCTTCTCAGAGATAAGCTGCCACCATTCTAGCGAGTCTTTCACTCTGTTTTTTACAGTCTTTGTACATTTCTTTCATTAATAGAAATCATGTATTACTGTATATCTGTGTTTATGGTTTCATCTCTGATACCTTTCTGTTATATTATTGGATATCTACGATATCTCTATGCATTTCTTTATTATGTCTCCGCTCTCATTTCGTGCTGAAAATAATTCTGGATCAATAATATCAGAGAACGCTGCTCTTGATCGTTTTTTCAGTGCATGTCCTCGATGAGGTCCGAATATAGAAAGTTGGGTCTCGATATTGTCTCTTTTGAAGACAATCGCTCTCGCATGCCCAAGAAAACCTCCATGGCAGAAGAAAAGAAAAACGACGGAGCATACGATCCTATAGATTTGTTGCTTGAGAAAGCTCTCACGCGATAGAGGGACGAAATTATGGAGAATTTTTCCCACATCTTTCAATGCCTGCCGATAGCAACAGGCGCATATTCATCAAATGACCACTTTGGAGGCACCTCGCCTTTCAAGGTACAAGTTAATTTTGATATTCCTGTATTTGAAGGACATATAGATGCAGAAGCCCTAGAAAAATGGTTAAACCTGCTAGAAGGTTATTTCTTTGTTCACAATTTTTCCGACAGAGAAAATATCACCTTCGCACTCCTTAAAGCTCTCCCCCATGTCAAAAATTGGTGGGAAACTTACTGGGAGCAAAGTTCCACAGAGGAGTCTGAAATATATGGGGCCGAGCCCACTTGGGATTTTTTTGTGGATGTGGTAAAGGAACAGTATTACCTAGTTTGCAACTACGAGGACCAGTACATGAGATGGACCACACTGCGACAAGAGAGGGGCCAAGCAGTTTCGGAGTTCACCAATACCTTCCATACCTTGTGCACCAAGCTGGGTATCAAAGGCTCTGAGTGAGATCTGGTTCTAAAATATCGTGGGGCTCTACACAGATACATCCAAACTGAAATGGATTTTCTGGACATCTCATCACTCGGTTCTGCTTATCGATATGTTGTTAAAATCAAGCAGAAGTTTAAACACCAGAACAAACGGGAGTTCGGATATGCAACAACCAAACTACAAGAAAGATGACCCTAACAAACAACTTCCTGAAAACCAATCTAAGCCACAGGAAAAGAAAGGTCACGGAAAGACGAAGGACACCTGAAAATGGTGCGATTTCCACAAAAGCGCTTGGCATAACACCAATGAATGTCGCTTAAAACAATCATTGGCGGCTGAGATCAAAGACAAGGAGTTGAACCTTGATTCAGAATCTGATTATGAAAATACTGGTAAAAGACAGATCATCGATGCAGACCCCACTGCTATTGTCGAGACCGCAACAATTCAACTAGAGGAACCAACAGATCCAGAAGAGGGGGAGCGACTTTTTCATTCATAGATGTGGGTGAAGGGGACCCCACTGCATTTTATTGTTGATAGCGGAAGCCAGAAGAACCTCATCTCAGCAAAGGTTATCAAACAGTTGGGATTGTCGACAACACCACACCCGCAACCATACAACATTGGGTGGCTTCACCAAGGATGAGATCTCTGTGTCAACCAACAGTGTTAATTTTCATACGACATCCAACCCTTCAAGGATGAGGTATTATGTGATTTTTCCCCACTGGATTTCTGTGATGTTCTCTTGGGCCATCCATATATGTGGAGACGCCATGTTGTTTATGAGTCTCGACCCTGCAGTGTCATTGTTTCTCTAGGGGGTTATCTCTACAGAATACCAGAGGTAGTTCCAACTATTGTTCCACCTAAACAATGTTGCAAGGTAGTATCTCATACTGCAAAATTAAGCTTCTTCACAATCTTTTCAAAAGGGGAACATAAGGACACTACAACCACTACAGCCTCGGCCCAAGCACCTTTTATCCAATAGAAGCAGGTCGACAAGGTTGCAACAAAGCGCAAAGATTCCTTCTGCATACAAGCATCTCATGTAGCCATACTAGTTAAAAGAGGTCCAACCCTTCCAGCCACATGTTCATCACAACCTTCAACAAGCTAAGCAACACAACTTCTCCAACAAGGCAAGCAACTGATCAAGATGCAGATTCAACAAACGCTTTTCCCTCTCCCTCGGGTACTCAACGCAATGGATACCATTGATTCCTAAGGAGGGAGGATTGATCCAGGTGGATATCGGTGGCCACCCACCTTTTCCAACCGACTCAAAATAGTTTTCTGGCAATTTTGGTAATTTACTATTTTTAGGAGTTTTTAACTTCCGGGGCCATTTTGAGGCCCTAACCGATGTTTTTGGGAAAATAGGGAGAAATATGGAAGTTCCTTAGATATTTCCTCCAAAATTAATCTCCTCGACGATATCTTTCCAATGGGCTATCATGCACCTAAAACAGAGATCGTATGCAAAAGTTACGACCTCGAGAAGTTGATGTACTAACTTACCCAAACGGGGCCCACATGACTTTTGACGCTTCATCTCCTAGGGTTAGGTTTTTGGATGTCTAGGGTTTTTGGCAATCCTGTTTATTGTAAAAAGGCCTTCAGAGCCTAATTGTAATCATCTTCTTGTGAATGCGGGTAGCCGTCACATCTCTTCTCAGAGATAAGCTGCCACCATTTTAGCGAGTCTTTCACTCTGTATTTTTACAGTCTCTGTACATTTCTTTCATTAATAGAAATCGTGTATTATTGTATATCTTTGTTTATGGTTGCATCTCTGATACATTTTTGTTATATTATTGGATATCCGTGATATCTATGTGCATTTCTTTATTATATCTCTGCTCTCATTTCGTGCCAAAAATAAATTTGGATCAATAAGTGTTGTTTAAAGGGGATCTTTAGGTAAATAAAAGATTACAGATTTGGTGTGAGATCAGATGCAAAAAAAATTGGTCCATGGAGAAGATGATCAAATCTGCTCATATAGTGATGATGTATTCACTTTTATGTCCTTTTTTTGTTCAAGACAATCATGCTATCAACTTATCATAAATGTAATCTTGTTCATTTGAATAAAATTACAATTTTTTTCAATGGAAAACGAAAAATAAATTTGAATAAAATAGAAAAAACATGACATTACCAATGTAAAAAAAATGGTTACATTCTTATAGTGTAAAAAATGTTTATAACTTTTTAAACTACACAGGGAAAGAATATGTGTACACTTAGCCATACAAAACTTACACTTTATTTATCATGGCAATCAAGGAAGTTAATAAAATTTCATTCAATTTAAGGCACTAAATATATGTACACTTAGCCATACAAAACTTACACTTTATTGATCATGGCAATCAAGGAAGTTAATAAAATTTCATTCAATTCAAGGCACTCGTGGTCTATCTCTTGGAATATTCTCTACTCGTGGTTGAGGATTAATGGTGAGGCCTTGAGAGAGTGATGGTATTGTCATCATAAAACTTATTTTCTTTGAAATCTAACACATTTTCTTTGGATAGAGAGTAATATCATTTTTCATTCTTGTTGGAAAAGTCGATGAGCTTTTCTTCATCCTCCCAAATCTTGGACATTGATCTTGTCCAACCATAGAGAGTAATACAACTATGACGACATTGTCATCATAAATCATGCTTCCTGATCATGCCTATATATATTGGGCTTCAAAGTCAAAGGTTGACACTTGGTGGTTGGAAATTTAGGAATTTTTAGGTTGACACTTGGTAGTAGAAGATTATTTTTTATGTTGACACTTGGTGGTTGGAAATTTAGGAGTTCTTAGGTTGACACTTGGTAGTAGAAGATTATTTTTTATTGGAACCCCTTTCCTCTTCTCCATGTGCATCGATAGTTCTTGTGCTCTCTACAACTATTTTGAACTTTTATATTATTTTTCAACATAAATATTCACATAACACTAAGAATCCATTTACACATAAAATTGTTTATTTAAGCTCACATGATTAGACCCACTTAAATATAGCCATACATTTATAATATATACATATTCTCGTCCAATATATACATTTTTAGGGTCAACACTAAGATATTATACCAATTTCATATGCAATTGACATGAAACATCTAATTTAATCTCACACGCACATATATAATGCAATCAATTTTATAATTTAAATCACATAATATTATTTTAATTAACCAACTACTCTATAGTTTGTTGGGTGAGGAGATTGAATTTCATTAAAGAAGCCAATGGACTCTCAAAGATGTGTCTTCTATTAGATCTAGGATTGTGGCACATCCAAAGAGCACAAAGGTGATCAACATTACGAATATTTACATCCTTTGTTTTATTGATTTTGCCATTATCACAAAATGACATGTAATTAAGTTATATTTTCTGAAACATATGAACCCAAAGAGGGTACTTGTTTTATTTTTTATTTCTATTTACTATGGGAGGCTTTTTTGGGATGGTCATTTCAAAACTATATGTAATGTTGAATAGTTTTTATTGGAAACTATTATATACTTATGTGCGGAGGATTAAAGATGAAACATTTTGCATTGTGTTGGGGTTTGTGAGGAGAGGAGTTCTTTATTTTCCTCTTTTATGTGACGTCTACATGAAAATGAAATGTATTTTTATTTGTTTTTTAGGAAAAAAAATAATTTTAAGGAGAAGATCCTTGTATATTAAGAAAAATTTCACAAATCTATCTTAATAATTAATAAATCTTAATTGAGATGTGCAATGTTAATTCATAAATAAATTCAAATTAATTTTCAATTTGTTAAAAAAAACTCATTAACTCTTAGAATTATAATGGATAAGAAAAAGGGAAAAGTAAAAAAGATGGTTGCTTGGCTATTATAATAAATTATGAGATGTATAAACAAGGTTGTGTGGCAGCGTAGTCCCTGCCAACGAGGTTACAAAGTAAATTGTGGAAAATGGGGTCGAATTGTAAATTGCGGAAGTGTTCGGTGCAAAAGGTATTTCACGGAAATGTTTTGTGCAACATGTATATCACGGAACATGGGGCATAAAATTTCAATAGCGCTGAGGCGCGACCTCGCGGAGCAAGGTAAATTGTGGAAAATGGGGTCGAATTGTAATTGACGGAAGTGTTCGGTGCAAAATGTATATCACGAAACATCGATCCTGCGGAGAGATAGAAAATTGCAACGAAGATGTGGCAAGCAACATGAATCACATGTGGTATCCATGCAGTAAATGACGCTTGGCATGTAGAGAACCATTTATTTTTTGAAAGTATATAACAAAATACAATTTGTTCATAGTGGAAGAAAAAATTTGGAAATTTATCCATGCAACAAATGACGCTTGGCATGTAGAGCACCATTTATTTTTTGAAAGTATATAACAAAATACAAATTTGTTTGTCCTATAGACCGGTGAAAGATAAAAATGTATGAAGACATAAATTTAAAAGGAGATAAGAAAACAGTTTTATTTGAAATATGTCAAAAAATAAAAGTTTGTTACATACTACTGGAAATTTTGAAATATATAAAAAAATAAAAGTTTGTTACATATTAATGGAAATTTCAATGTGTTTGTCATGTAGACTGGGATTGGGGCTCCCACAGACCATTAGAGAAATATGTACAAGAAACAGGACTGTAGAAAGAAGATAGAGTGCAATACCAGCAAAAAAAATAAATTGAAAGGTATAAGTGTTTGCCTAGACATTTTTATTTAAAAAAGTGGAATAACTGGGTTAATAAACAAAGCATGATGCGATCAATATACTTACAGTGATGGTACATATGAGCCCTTTGTCTATTTGCTTGCGGTTGTCGTTTCATTGATGTCGTCAACGACTGCTGGAATCCTGGCAATTGCATGTTGCCTTTCATTGACGGCCTGCTTCAATTCCTTTTCAAGCCATTCTTCAATGTAGCTTCTCATTGGGGCGACGTTGATCTCATTCCGGATTTTTATGTTAAAAAGATCGTTTTCTAATTCCCTGAAGTCGATAGAAAGATTATACAGAGCCTGGTGAATTTCCTCATTCTGTACTAAATAGTCGACTAGCCAGTCGTCGACGTGAGCTTGATCATATTCAAGGATGTTGTAAAACTTTTCCAAGGACAACGCCTTAAACATATCAACCTGTTTATCAAACTCTTCCCTAGTTAAGGGTAATGAGTTTGCGATTGAGTCGGTGTCTTGGAAGTCATTGGTCTTTCCAACTAAGTTTATTCTTGACAGCCTTGTGAATCATTTATCTTTCTTTGATATGGCTTGTTCACATGACTGAACAATGAGATGCAAG
>JZKD02S1675150.1:1064407-1095320 GCA_000966675.3 Picea glauca | reverse complement strand
CCACCTTCAAGCAATACATAGGAAACATATATGATTCAAAAAGATTGTATACAATAAAAAAGTTTGGATATGTTACCATATAAAACATTGGAAATAGTGAAGCCGACAATAAGACATCCAATCTCTTATCCAATCAGATCAATACATATATGGTATTTTTTATTATATAAAAATCTATTTTTTTAGTTCCCTAGCTCCAACAATACATATTATGCAAATATTTGTGGTCAAAGGACAAACTAATATGTAGTCAACGAATTATCAATCGCTATGGTCCCTCTATGCATACGACAGGGACTAATAAGAACAATAATGAAGCTTTTGCATGAATATTAACTCAATGAATTGCCTATATAAAATATTAAACAAAACTTCATAATGTAAATATTTGATATGTTCATTTACATAAATCTATCTTAAATATAACTTCATAATGTAAACATCATAAATCTATCTTAAATTCATATTTAAGATCTCACTTTTTAATTCAATTAAACAATAAATAGTTAAGAATTAATATAGATATATATAATTAATTTAAGAATGAACATAAATTTATATATAATCTAAAAGTGAAGAGAAATATATGCAAATTTTTATAAACAAAAAGTTGTATTCTTACAAATAACATATATATTAAATTTTCCACCACTTTATAGGTTTGATATTCAACAATTCACCTTAAATTAAATACCTATTAAAATAATAAAACAATAAATTTTGCAAATTAATTAATCTCTATTAAAAAAAAACATGACTATCATAAAACAATGTTACATTTATGTTATAAATATTGTAAAATATAAACAAATATTTATACATTTTTAAATTGTATTGGGATCTTTTTTTATTATTATTATTAGAGTGAGAAGGAGTTGTGCATTGCGTCTGAGCCAGCGTTCCAGTTCACCTCCGAGAGCTACACCATCGCCATGGCCCCAGGAGGGGGGCCCCAAGGTCGCCCCTCCCCTTCCCCCCGAGCTAATCATGTTTAGGAATCTGGGAACAACCTGCATCAAACACCCATCTAGTGAACAACAATAGAATTTTATTAAAAAATTGGAAACCATTCCCATGGTTGCCCTGTCGACCGAAGAACCCTGTAGATCAGCTCTGAATCTTGCTGAATGAGGGCTAATAGGACAGTTCACAGGGCTCTGGCCATCACCCAAAGCAGTGGACGCATGGGTGTAAAGAAACTCGAGATCTTTGGTCAAAGAAGGAATCAGAAGCTACTTAGTCGGCAAAGGCTTCTTTGTCTTCGTCTTCGATTTGGTAGAGGACAGGAATCTCATCTTCAGAAATGGCCCATATTTTATGGGCCCCCAAGGTCTGTAGTTGAACCAATGGACCTCGGATTTCGATCCGACTCAGGATGTTCCCTCGACTGTTCTCGTATGGGTACGCCTGCCTCATTTACCTTTGCACTACTGGAATCCCAAATCTCTAGAATCCATAGGCAATAAGCTCGGTAAATATATAGACCGTGCCGAAACGAGGGATCAGTACTCCTGTGCGAGGATCTGTGTAGAAGTCGATCTAGAGGAAGGCCTCCCAGAAGCAATAAATCTTACGGTGGTTGATTGGTTCTACATTCAAGTGCTAGACTACGAGCAACTCCCCTTTAAATGTCGACATTTCCATGTCTACGGGCACTTCGCCAAGCATTGCAAAAAGAAAGCAGAGGAGGAGGACAAGAACTCGAAGGGAGATCAATGGACCCAAGTCCAGAAAGCAGCTCCAGCCAAACAGAAAAATAGATCCAAAAGGAAATATGGACCCCCGGGGAATGGAACGCATCCCTTGGTTCAGTTACAAGGGGAGGGAAGCTTAGCCCCTCCAAGAGCAAAGATCGCAAACAACCCCTTTGAAATACTCAACATCCCAGAAGAACCATCCCTAGCTCCAACAGTTGAAGATGTCGGACAACAACCCACTCCTATTGTGAAAGACAAAAGCCCGGAAGAATCAACCCATCTACAAGCAGGATCATCAAGAGGAGTCCCTAGCCCTCCTTCCTACGCAGAGATGACAAGGAAGAAGTCTATGGAGATCTCAGGATCCTTGGAACATGAGACATTTGAGAGGCCATCGAAAAGAGCCAGGAGGAAATCCCATAGAGAGACAAGGGAAGAAGAGGCTGAAAGACCAAAAATGCAAGGCAGACAACCCATGATAGATATGTCCATTGGCAAAAATACTAGAAACAGGCATCCCAAGGGAGGGTCTGCTCCCCCCTCTGCTAGTAAATAATGTGATTAGTCTCTTGGAACTGTAGAGGCCTGGGGAACCCCTTAAAAGCTGAAGCTGTGAAGAACCTTCTGAAATCAGAAACACCCAAGATCCTCATGCTCCAAGAGATTAAAATAGAAGGGGATGCCCTTCTCAATCTCAACAAAGCAAAATGGAAAACAAAAGCCGAAAAAGAAGTAAGTGCAAGGGGCACTTGTGGCGGGCTCGCCACTCTTTGGGAGGAAGACAAATTCCATCTTGAAATCTACTTTGACACGCAACACTGGATCTACATCGAACTTCGCCACCTTGCAAGTAAGATCACCTTCGCCCTCTTTAACCTTTATGTTCCAGTTCTCTATGCAGAAAAGAAAGATTGCTGGCAAACTCTGTCTGAATTTCTAGAGGCTTACTCCCCCAAGAATATAATTCTAGCTGGAGACTTCAACCTAATTTTGGAGACAAAGGAAAAAAGAGGAGGCATAATCAGCAGGGACCATTTTCTCCCCTTCGTGGAAGACTTAATTCAACAATGGCATTTACTGGACTTTAAGCCAAAAAAAGGACTCTACACTTGGTCTAACAATAGAGCTGGGATGGAACACATTTCAGCCCACCTGGACAGATTTTTACTACAAAGCACCTTCCTCTCCGTAAATAAGATTATTTCCACAAAAATTCTGCCAAAACTGACTTCAGATCATAAACCCATTCTTCTGTTGTTTGAAGATGAGAAAAATATGGGACCCATCCCCTTCCGCTTCAGCCCCCTCTGGGCAGATAGGGAAGGATTCATGGACACAGTCTCAAAATCTTGGTCCATTTTTGTCAATGGATCGCCTAGCTATGTGTGGGAACATAAAATTAAAGCCACCAAAACAGCCTTGAAAGCATGGATAAAAAGGATGACAGATTCCCCCACTAGTCTTAGAAAATAGACCACCAGTTAGTTGCTAGATCTGCAATTGGACCTAGAGCATAAAGACATTACCTACTCAGAAATTCAGAAAATGCAAGAAGCTCAGCTTAGCACTCTCCGCTCATTCAGAGTAGAGGAAGAGTCCCTGAGACTCAAATCTTGTAACCTCTGGCTCGAATCCGGTGACAAAAATTCAGCATTCTTCCACAAGCAAATTCGATCTTGCCTCTCTAAAAATCTCATTGCAGAGATAACCTCCCTTGATGGGATTGTCCATAAAGGAATAGCCCAATTAAAAGAGGTTTCCACCTCTCATTTCCAACAGTTGTACAAAGAAGAAGGAGTGGATATTGAGGAGGAATTTTCAGATTTCCTCACTCACATTCCAAGATTGGTAAATGAGGAAGACAACTCAAGCCTTCGGAAGCCCTTCACTGAAGATGAAATCAGTAATGTCATCTGGAATATGGAGCCAGACAAAGCTCCGGGACCCAACGAGTTCACCATGCACTTCTACAGAACTTGTTGGGACATTATTAAGGTTGATCCGTTTCGAATGATCAAAATCTTCCTCCAAAAAGCCAAAGTGGGAGGAAGCAAAAAATCCGCGTTCCTTGCTCTAATCCCAAAAGAAGCGAACCCGGTGACATTTGATCATTTCGGGCCAATCTCGTTATGCAACGCTTCCTACAAAATACTCTCCAAACTCCTTGCGAAAAAAATCAAGCCACTACTGGAAAAAATCATCTCCCCCAACCAAGGAGGGTTTGTTAAAGGCAGGCACATTCCGGATAACGTGATTCTTGTGTAGGAAACCATTCATTCCAGCCATCAACGCCATGAGCAAGGAATGTTTATCAAGTTGGACATGGTGAATGCCTTCGATCGGGTAAGGCACTCTTTTCTCCTCCAATTTCTTTACACCTTTGGCTTCAGCCCTAATTTTATAAGATTGATTAAAGCTTGCATAGGAGAGCCATGGATCGTCGCCTTAGTAAATCAATGAGGGGAATTAGGCAAGGCTTCCCACTGTCCCCCTTCCTATACATATTGATGGCAGATTCTCTAAGTCGCAAGCTAACAATAGAGAAGTTAACTGGGACAATTCTAGGCATCAGGCCGACGAAAGGAACTGAGCCAATCAACCATGCCTTGTTCGTCGATGACTCTCTGCTCATGGAAGGTGCTTCCCTTCAAATTGCAAGGGATTTTAACGAAGTTATTCAAAGCTTCTACAGAGTTTCAGGAGCACTGGTCAATAAGAGGAAAAGTACAGTGTATGGCTAGGAAGTTGATCAGCAATCCATTCATCGGATCGCTCAAACCCTTGGGTTCATGGGCCATGCCTTATGGGATAAAATCAAGTACTTAGGACTGCCATTAACCCTGGGAATCAACAAGGCCCCCCACTGGTTGGAAATACTCAGCAAAATCAAGGCAAAAATGTTTGCTTGGGGCGGTCAGTGGCTTACCACAGTCAGGAAGCTCATTCTGGTAAAATATGTTCTCTCCTCCCTTCCAATTTACCAGGCTTCATTCCTCTTGGCCCCAAAAACGATCATAGAGAAACTCTCAATGCTGATACGAAACTTCATGTGGCAAGGAGGAAAGGGAAATCAAAAAAAAAATCACTTGGTAAGCTCGGAAATTGTGAAAAGATCTTTAGTAGAAGGTGGACTTCAGGTAAGGGATCCCGAATTGGCCAATATGGCGTTGGGAGGAAAGATCTTGTAGAAAATATTCTCAAACCAACGACATCTAGTAAGCCAAGTGCTCATTGAAAAATACTTGCACGCGTTGTCATTGAACAATATGGATGAAGGTGCGTCCTACAAAGGAACCACTCTTTGGAAGCTCTGCAGTCGAGCTTGGGAGTTTTTTAAAGTTCACCTGTATAGAATCCCTAGAAATGGGAGAAGAACCTGGTTGTGGGAGGACAAAATCATGGACCTCCATGCCCTCAAACTCGCCCCAGAAATCGTTGATCTACGCGTATGTCTCATTCAACAAAGCATCCACAAGATGGCAGAAATTTCATCATGGGACGCGGATGGGAAGTGGCTCGCCTGGGCTATACCACGCCCCCCCAAATAAGATGCAACCAAAGTTTAATCATCTCCTTGCAACGATCTTAGGAATGGCGCCTCTGCACCTGCGCTCAAGAGACAAATGGGGATGAGGGTCGACTGTGGCATACACTTCCACGTAGGGATTCACAACACTCCAAGCTCAGCATTCGCAGATCCACTCTTCCACACTGTGGCAACTCGTCTAGGACCCCTTTGGTCTCCCAAAGATAAATTTATTTTGTTGGGTGCCCATGCATTGAAGGGTTCTGACAAGAGACAACTTAGCAAAACGTGGTATCATCGGTCCCCATAAATGCCCACTCTATTGCTCGGCACAAGAAATGTTGGATCACCTATTTATTGACTACCCATTCACTCAAGAAGTTTGGACACAGGCTATGCACGGGCTCAATGCACAAACCCCATCGCAGCTCACTGTTGTTAATTTATTCGCCTCTTGGAAAGGGCGTTCTCCTCATGCGTTGAAGAGAAAAAACATGTGGGCCAAAATCTGGTATGTCGTACCAAAATACATTTGCTGGGAAGTGTGGTTAGCAAGGAATGAAGCCACTTTCAATAACTGTCTGCGGCCACCCACAGTTGTGGCTGCCAAAGCCAAAGCACTGCTCCTGGAAACTCTAGAGAATCAGCCTCACAAGACAAATAGTGTTCTCCTCCCAGAAGAGATATGTTGGCTTGGTGCACCTTTGAAGAGAGTAAGTAACAAAAAGAACACCCCTCGGCCTTGTCCCAACCTAGAGTGGCGGCTTCGAACCCCTGAACAAGACTTTCAAAAGTGGTGGAAGACTCAAGGCAAAGCTACGATATTCTTTGACGGAGCTTCCAAAGGAAACCCAGGGACATTAGGAGCAGGGGAGGTAATCTACTTCCCGGACGGTCAAAGCAAAGACAACTTCAACTAGGGCCTGGGACAGAGCACTAATAATCAGGCAGAAACTTAAGGACTACTCAAAGACTACCAGCTCGCTCAAGGGAACGGTGAAAAAGACATTCAAGTTTTCGGGGATTCGAAAATCCTGATAAAAATCCTAAATACAAATGACTACTTCAACAACCCGATGCTCAACAAGACTTTGCAGAGACTCCGTAAAGTAATGCAGAACTTCACCTCCATCTCCTTCTACCACATCCTCCGAAATCTAAACAAGGAAGCTGATGAAAGGGCAAATATGGGATGCCTATTAGCCCAAGGAGAGCTCTAAAAGAACGATGAAATCCCTGTTTGGTACCTTATTCCATAAGAAAGAAGTCTCCCTGCTATGTAAGATCATGGTAAAGACCCACCCGGTTTTTTACGGGAAAGAAATTGTAATAGGGGTTGATTAGGCTCCGGCCCAACCTATTGTCCTCAAATAAAAAATAATTGTTTATGTTAAAAAAAAAATTGTATTGGGAAAGGAAGATATGTACATTTCCATCATGTAAACCTTACACTTTATCTTACCATGGCATCAAAGGAAATTGATAAAATTTCATTCAATTTAAGGCCATCTCTTGGAATGTTTTCTAGTCCTCGTGGTTCGGGATCAATGATGGGGCTTTGGGAGAGAAATGGCATTATCATTATAAAGATTTCTCTCAAGTTTAACATATTCTCTTCAGTTAGAGAGTAATTCCTTCTCAAGGGACAAGTTGATAAGCTTTTCTTCATCCTCCTCGAATCTCAAGCATCGATCTCATCCAACTCTAATTCACTATATTAACACAATACAACCACAATCACAACTATGATTGCATTGCCATCATAAAGCTTACCTTCTCTTAAAATTTTCACATTCTCTTTAAGTAGAGACTAATATCGTTATTCCTCAATGGACATGTTGACGGGTTTTTCTTCATCCCTCCCAAATATTGAGCATCGATCTCATTCAATCATGGTTCACCATATCAACATAATACATCACAATCACAACTATAAGAAGATTCTACAAGTCTATGACATGTCATGCAGAGACTCTTCAACAACAAATGGAACAAAACATGCATACCAGTGACGACAATGGGGAAAACATTATTCTCAAGAGGTTCATTACAAAGTTTGACTACATGCATACAAAGACAACTATGAGGATCATGATCATAATTAAATCATGGAGTGGATGGGATCTTCGGTGGCATGACTGACGAAAAAAGGTGATGATGTAACAAATGCAAATGGTAAAAGAATGAGAATTAAGTAGATAGATAGCAAACGCAGTGTTAATTTAACATGTATGAGAAATTTTTGTGGGATGGAATACCTCATTATGAGGAGGTTGACCTCATCACCTCATGTTCACTCAGTGCCTTTTATTTACTACACAATATCGTCATTCAATCATGTTTTGCTATTACTTGCCCATGACCACATGATTCACTATTTTGTAGAGTGAAAAATTGAAGCAAGGAGGGCGATTAAAATGGTGGAGTGGAAGTTGAGCATATTAAGTATGGATAACATGGGGAGATCTAGTCCTTTAGATCGAATGCAAATCAATGAAGGGGAGTGGATACATTCTTCGATGAGGACCACAAGAAAACAACATGTGTAGGCTTAGTCATGAATCAAGCCCATCGTAAGTGCTAGAACATTGTATAGTTTAGAAAGATATCACCGTGTCCAAATCAATCATCGATGCAACACAGTGGACACATATTTAAATGAGATTAGACTACACAACAAGAAGGTGGGAAAGATTAAAGGATATTACTTATCGAATGTAAGGAGTGGATGTTTGGTTGATTTTACCTCATTAATGTTGCAACATTTAAGATGATCATCCAAATTCCTAAGGGTTAATGCATGGCATGGTGGTAGTGGAAAATGGTAGGCAATGGGGTCAAAGGTTTGGGACAATCGCTGACATGAGACATTTTCTACATTAAATAGCTACTTACCCTTGGCCTCAAGGCTAAACTCTTATAAACAAAATGACATTCCATTATGAATCTACCTATCAAATTTATGGCTCCACGAATTATAAAGAAAAAAAAAACTTACAATTTTAATTTTTTTAACCGTAAAAAAAGTCAAAGTTGAAAAGAACATCCAACACAACAAAAATTTCAAGTTTGTGCTTGATTGTTTCGCAAAGTGCGAAATTGAATCAAGGAGGGTAATGAAAATGATGTAGTGGGAAGTTGAGCACTTTGGATAGAATGGGGAGATCTAGTCCTTCAAGTCGGTCCAAATCAACAGTGAGGAGTGTAATGTGTTCTTGGGTGAGAAAAAATAGCATGTCAATATTTCTTCATGAAACTATCTCACCATAATTGTTGTATGAGGAAAGCAAAATTGACATGCTTCTTCATGAAGTTATCTCACCATAATTGCCAACAACAACATGCACTTTAGCAAGATATGGCAAAACCTAAATCGATCACTCAGTGTAAAACGATGGGCATGGAATTAAATGAGATTGAGATGGTATAGTGAATGGGTAGGAGAAAATAAAGGATATTGCATATTCAATGTACAAAAGGAACGATTTGCTAAGAACACCTCATTAATTCTCTTGAATCCCAAGGGTTAATACATGGCACAATGGCAGTGGAAAAGGGCAAGGCATGAAACCAAAGCTCCAACACTGACATGTGACATCACCATTAAATATCTACTTACACCTAGCCTAGAGGTTGAACCTCTCATAAACAAAAATGGCACACGACTCCATGATTAAAAAGACATCAAGACTTACAATTTCATGTTTTATTTAACTAAAAAAAATTGGTTAAAATTGAAAAGAATGTCCCACAAGAAAAAAAAAAAACAAGGCTATCTACTATAAATGTCATATTCCCTGATACACTCTCTAGGATGGTCATTGATTTCCAAGTCATAATAACAATATGTAATTAACTAACCAACTATGGGCAAAAGTCTATATGAATTGTTTGGTGTCTTTAAAAGTTGCATGAACTTGGTTGATAAAAGAGCCAAACGTTTTGGTTGAATTCATGTTTTCTTGAGCAAAAGGTATGCTCAAATTGATTTTGTTTTATGTTGATAAGTTCAATTATAAGTCATATATGTTTCACAAACTTTGGGGTTGAAGAAGGCTTAGTTGGTTTCAATAATATGTTAGTGGTTTACTTTTCATTTCAAATAGTCAGTGTTTAAAGTTCAATGCAAGCTTGGGTCCAGGTTCAAACTATGCAAAATTTCAAACTATTGATGGCATGAGATTTCTTTTTAAGATTGCAGTAGAGAAAAGCATTTAGTGGTTACAAGTCTTTGGAGACACTTCTTTGGTCCTTAATTGGATAAAGGGTGAGCTACATATTCAAAATGTTAGTCTAAACCCTTTAGTACACTAGTTGAAAGAGGCATTTGCTCTTTTCATTCAAGTAACATACTCTCATGTTTTTCAAGAGCTATCTACATAGGTAGATGCCCTTTACAAGGAGGCTTAGCAAATGGAGGCAGAGGTTTATTATTGGAGGAATCATTGAAGACAAATTATTTAGGTTATTTTATGTAAATATTATAAAGATTTTTCACTCTCAAAAGGGTCATAGATACTAGTGTCATTTACCTTACGTATGAGATGTAAAGGGTTATAAGGACTTTGTGTTTAGTTTGGCACCGTTGAACAGATTTGTTTGTGGTTTAATATTGAGAACATATTGAGATCATTTTTGGACATATAGGTTTATTTGTTTCTTTAGGATTATGATTATGGTTAGGGTACCTAATGATATGCATGTGCATTATTTTATAGAAACTATATAAAATCCTTAGGACTTTGAATATTTTTACAAAACTATCACTAAAAATTTACATTTTGCATATTAAGGATTAGTAATATTAGCCCACGTTTCTACATTTTAATATAAATTTCCATCCTTACAATCATCCATGGTTGCATGTTGTGAATTTTTTTTCAAAACATGTTTTGAATATCAATACAAAAACAACATACATGGTCATCCATGGTTGCATGTTGTGAAATTTGTTTCAAAACATGTTTTGAATATCAATACAAAAACAACATACATGGAAAGGAAAAAAAGCCACTAATGAAATCACATATTAACTCTTAGTTTGAACATACGTAGACATTTTATAAGGAGTGTCTTGCTCTACTATTTTTATAATAATGGAGATTGGTCACACAGAGAAGAGGGTTATTCAATAACAAAGGATATGTTTAGTGTATAATAATTATCACAATAACCAACAAATAGTCAAGGTTAAAATGCAATCAAATTATAAAGATTGATAGTTTAACTTATTGTTATCCATCACAATATAAATTGAAATAAAACATTCTTTCTTTTATCATTTAAAAAAAAAACATTTTGTTAATATGATAGGTTTCTTTTACCAACCAAATATAATTAACATTGACAATTTTTAAGAATAAATGTGGAATGGACAAATAATAGTTTTAGATGTTGTTAAATACTTTTATAAGTAAATCTATTGAGATAGTAATGTGTTAATACCAACCTAATCACTGTCATCAACAAATGTGAATATGCAAAAAAGCTCCCACTTCCCCTTCTCCTAATTTGAATCAGACATTTGGTTACAATAGTTCAGATAAAACATAATCTTGTATTTAAAGGCACCGAACAAACCTCTTCCCCTTTTCCTAATTTGAATAAGACATTTAGTAAAAATAATTTCAGATGAGATATAATCTTGTATTTAAGACAACAATTGCCAAGCATAAGACACCATTATAAAAAGGAGAAAAATACTAAAACCAAGTTGAAAGAAGATCAACATCCTCAAAATAAAATCAAGTGCCTATAAAGGTGAAATTTAAGATATTGATATAAAATATAATCCACTAACAAACTTTAGATTTTCAAACTAAACTATTTGATTCCCATAGATTGCTTCAAGGTAATTATTTTATTGAGTTATCAAGGGCCTACAAAAGTGAAATTTAAGGTATAGATATAAAATATAATCCACTAACAAACTTACTAGAGATTTTCAAACTAAACTATTTGATTCCCCTAAATTGTTTCAAAGTAATTATTTTATTGAGTTTATTTATTTGTGATTTACTTGTTAGAAGGCTCAGAATTGATGCACAAAAGATTCAAAATTGATGACACAAAAGATGTGGATACAAATATGAACTCTACTTTTTTCATAAATCTCTAATTGTCTAATAAATCACCATGAAAATGATCAACTAATGTTTAAATTTTATTAAACCTAGGGGGATTTCTTATTATCTCATAAATCACCATGAAAATGATACCTTATATCTAACTTTTATTAAACCTATAATATGGAATTCAATGGACATTACAAAATTTATTTAAAAGTTTTTCCATAGTGATTTTCTCTCTTTAGGGTTAGGGTGATAGTATGTGTTTTCTGGGTGGTTTGTGGTTAACTTGAAGAGGGACTTTATACAATTAAATAAAAATCTAGCCTTACACAAATAAATAAAAACCTTCACCCTACAGGTTAATTTAATTGACTTAACCACATTCCCAAAACAATTCAAATTTATTGACAGAACATGTAAACAAACACAAGTCAGATTCAAATTTATTAATCCTTCATGATTACCAACCATTACCAACCATTATTATAGAGGAAGTTGAATTACTCTCCATTCAAATATTTTATAAAAATATAGAATCCCACTAATTTTTCCTTGGAAAAAGTAAACCAAAAAACACCTTAAATACAGCCATATAAAAAAACACTACAATTTAGATAAGCTTTAAGCTAAAGCTTAGCTATATCATCAATATTTTAGTACAAACCAAAACTTTAAAATAATTTTAAACGTTAAAAAAAAAAAAATATAGATGATCTCACAACCATCAAAAACTGGAAAGAAATGTATTTAGACCTCAGCTTTGAAAATAATTCCGCGTACCTTTCTAAGCATAAATCTTCTAAACTTGCACTAACTTAAATCAATCAACACCATATGAGAATATGCCATGTGCAGAAGCATTTAGAAGCATGCTTTGATTATTTAGCCAAGGATTGTACCAAAGCATATATCTTTTAAATTTACATGGCACAAGCATGTTTCAAGTATTTGGCGAAGGATTGTACCCAGGTTTACAAGAAAACTGAAGCGAAGACGGATTGGGCAAACACGTAAGGAAAAGGACGAAAGAAAATTAAGCCAAGGACTGTACCCATGTAATAAGAAAACTGGATGCCAGGACAGATCGGGAAAAAAACGGAAAAGTGAGAGGGAAAAGGAAACCAAACCCCAATAGGGAAAATAATTTAGAAGACTTTAAGCCAAAGGACTTTACCCAGGTAATAAGAAAACTGGATGCCAGGACAGATCGGGATAAAAAAGAAAAGTGCGAGGGAAAAGAAGGAAACCAAACCCCAATAGGGAAAATAATTTAGAAGATTTCTGTGGGAAATAATGAAACATAGATGCTAGGGAATGAAGCTATTCAAAGATACATGCTAGATAGATAGATAATTATCCAAATCAAAAGTCAATTGGGTCTAGCCTAGGTAATTGGAAAATATGGTTGTTAACCTCTCTATCCAAGTTCAAATACCATAAGTAACATGTTTGGGTTCTTAAATGAATATATTGTGAACTGGCTTGGTACCAACAATCTCAACTCTCACTTCAAAGCTTGAGTGAGACTGCTTTCATTCCCCGTTAAATATTTCAAAAATAAAAATAAAAACCATCCAGAATCAGATGCCAATAAAATATAGCAATAACAATGCCAAAACTGCACTGAAAACCATGGTAAACACACAAAAAAATCCCCTCAAATCACATATAAATAAACTTGTGTGTCACACCTACAGTTTTCTGCTCAAGTGCTTAATTGTTACAGTGCAGCTCCCTCTGAAATCTTATTTGACTGTAAATAGAGAATTAAAAATTCCATGTCCTATACTTGAAAACTGGTGCAGTTTCACTTCTGGATCTCGAACATAATTAATAATAAAGCAAGTAATCAGTATTGCATAATATAACATAATCTACAGGCAGCTAGCAAACAAAATCAGTGTTCATGACATTCAAGCAACTGCAGACTTCGATATGTTACAACTTACAACCAATCGCAATAAACACTTAACTCTAATTCCACGTCTCACTAAAAATACAAACATAAATAAATTGAACCCCCATGTGCCTTGGGAAGCTCACTAATTGAACACCTGATATACTTCATTGCTAAACTCGTAAACTGCTAATTTGGCCCTCAAAAACTCCTTAGTTTGCTGCAGACAATTGCCTTCTTCCTTTTTCTCCCATATTAAGAATCGAACATTTAAAGTTTAAAGCTTGGAATCATTCTTTAAAAGTTCTGAAGCAATTCAAGTATTCGTTCCTTGGGAATTTTGAAATTCTCTATAACAAACTTTCCATTAGAAACAGAAAACTGCATAAACAGAATCGCTGGTCAACCAGCGCGACATCTTGGAACAGGAACATGCTCAATAACCAATGGAAGCAAATATTAAAGATTGAAAAGGTTCTTGAAGCTAATCAAGTTTAATACAATTAAGACCAAAAATATTTCACCATAATTTTAGTTCCACTCTGCACTAAAGCCTACAACTGGCATGTCAGCGTAAAAACAAAATTTAATCAACATCCTGAAGAGGTTGAGCAACATCCTCTGCTGTAAATTTGCCCTTCCCTTTCTCTGCAGCTCTTCCTTTTCCTTTTCTCTCCAAAAGAGATTTTCTATCCTTATCTAGTTTCAACTTTGTCACAATAACCTTGGATGGGTGGACACCAACATTCACTGTTGAACCTGAAAAAAGACAACAGAGGTCAAAAATAAAAATAAAAATTACAGACAAGCAACTCACTGTATGTATACTAATTCCTGTCCTAAACACCATAGTAGCTCACCATTGACTTTGTCCCGAGTAATGCGCTCAACATGGATGACCCACTTCTTCCGATAAACTTGAACAACTTTGCCTTCTCTTCCCTTGAATGATCCTCGCACAACCTGAACTTCATCATCCTTTCTAATTGGGATAGAACGAACCTGAAAAAATTCGACAATATAAGAAAACGACTAAATTGATTGGCTTGCTGAACATAGACAAATCAGTTTCCAAGAGCATTCGTGCTTGGAACTGCTAATCTCACATCATACTTGTTCCTCAGATCAGAATTATAGGAAAACGACTAAATTGATTGGCTTGCTGAACATAGACAAATCAGTTTCCAAGAGCATTCGTGCTTGGAACTGCTAATCTCACATTATACTTGTTCCTCAGATCAGAATTAAGCGGAGCACTCATCAAAATACGCCGGACACTAGATGGGGCAGTGAAATGTGCCTTCCGGCTCTTTCTCCTGGAGCTACTAACTCCTGCAAGAAATGAAAACTCAGCGATCAGATGAAAATTGCATATGCAAAGTACTGCATTCACTCATAAGAGAAACATATGCCACTTGTACAATATAAAAAAAATGAAGACACACTGGGCTGTCGACAATAAGTTTTTACTTCAGTAAACTATCCATTCTTTAGTGGGATTTTCCTATAAAATGCAATTTATTAATTGCAGATATCTATAAAGGCCCCAATGTGTCTAGCAACCAACCAATAATGTATTAAAAATCCTTATTGGTTAATGAAACAGTTAAACTAAATGGAAGGAATTGAATTAACTATCAAGATGGTGGCAGCTACTGCATATGATACCAATATAGATCAATCTTAACTTGTATCTTTTAGGCACCAAAAGAGATAAAAATTGAGGTGCAAAGTTTTTCGTCCATATGGTTAAAAAATCTAGCTACTTATTTCTTTTCTCTTACATTTACAGAATTCAACTTTATTTCTTTTTTCTTACATTTACAGAATTCAACTTTTCTTTCATTTTAGTTGATTACCTTGTTTATTATAAATACTCTCTTGTTACATTATAAATACTCTGCCAGTGCGCCCAAAATGCCGGCAAATTGATATAAATCATTATCTAAACAGTAAGACAAGCATTTTGCCAACAAGTCTTTGGTTCACTGGGAAGGTGGATTGAACTTTAATCTGTCTACCAGGACTCCATTCTTTCTTGAATGGCATGTACCATAAAGGCTACGGCTGGGTGCAAATCCGGTGCGATTTTGTTGACAATAATTACTCCTCGGACCTGGTATCTAAGCTGAAGAAATCTGTGATATTTGGCGCAGCCCTTGGGGGTGTTTCTCAAAGATACTTCCACCAAAAAGATTAAATGTGAAAAAAAAAATCACAAGCATTTTAACTTCTCCCTAAAGGCCAATGGGGTATCGGTCCAATTATAAGGAAGATGGTTCCTTGTGCCATTTATAAGGATGATGGTTTGATATGCCATCCGCCAAGGTTTTCAATCTCGGTAAGGGTTTCCCGAAAAGTTGGGGTCAACTGCAAAAATGGGGTGATTTTGGTGGAATAGTTACCCCTGTTGGGACATATTAAAAAAGTAAGTTTAACACATTCGAAACAGCTGACATTCCTAAGTACAGACGAGCCGAATCTGCGAAGGAGGACCATGCCATTAATCCTTCACATGAAAGCGAATAAAAAGTAAATACAATAACAGAACAGAACAAACAATGGAAAATAATAGTAATAATAATCTATGCATTCAAGGATGCCAACTGCTGTTTATGAGTTGCCAGTGGCGCATTACTTCCCAAGGGTTATCAAAGACCCAGTGCCGGGTGTGCCATGTTATATCCACACATAAGCTGTACGCATCATCTACTGCATTTTACTTCCTCTTTTAAATTTGCAAAACATGGAAAAGGACTTGCAACCATCTATAGATGATAACAAAATCTAGCACAAACTAACCACCGGCAAGCGATAAAAGCCCTAAAATACTAATTTTCTGAGTGCCGCAGAATCGACACTGAACAAAGATTAATCTAATATAGATCATACTAATGAAAACAGCAAAGATTAAAATGGATCCGACCCCAAATGCCCTCGATTGATTCTCACATTCCCCATAATCAATTTCTAATTAAACCCGATACAAAGCACACAACACAGCGAATCACGAAACAAACTGCCACCAAAATACTTACTTGGATTGTACTTCATGTTGAATGTTGTTTTGGCCCGCCTGCAACGGACTCTCCTAGCTTGCCTCCCTTCAGTCGCCTCGCTCCCACCCTCAAAAGCCCTAAAGACTAAAACCCTAAGTGACGCCTTGGTTTATAACTTTATAGCACATCAATGCATCTTTGTCTAATGAAAAAAATAGTATGTAAATGATAAATACCTTATACATGAATATGGCTCATTAACTATATGATCAAAGTGGGACTTTCAAGGTTGGTAATAGAGGTTGATATGAGTTGTTAAAGTCTATGAGTTTATCAATTTATTTATTTTTATTTTTTATTTTATTTTAGATATAGAAAAATGGTAATTGGTTGAGATTAATTGGGTGAGGTAAGTTTAAATTTGATATTATATATTGATATAGGGATTTGTTAAGATCATTTTGTTAAGAATTTATAAATTCATTTTATCATAAATTCATTTTATCATGTATTTAGAGGTGATCATAATCTAAATTTAAAGTTTTTCTTGTACATATGATGTAGATTTAAGGTAAATATGTAATGAATGAACATTTTAGACCTAGTGTGAGATTATGCATGAAAGTTTAAACAATGTCATTGATGCTAACTATCACAAGAAGCATAAATTAGTTTCAAATAACTTAGTAGATTATTATGTAGAGAAATGAATTGTAAACAAGATGATTTGAAATAGAAATATTCATTGAGGAAATATGTAAAGAAACATTGTAAGCAAGTCTATATTAAATGGTCAAATAAAACATTGTTCTCCCTTCGTAGTTACCACCACACTTTTGACTACCTAAGATATTAAAGAATTTTTAATTGACATTAAATATTCCTATAAGATTCTAGAATACATATATGTGGATAGGATGTTGGAGTTACTTCACACACACTTAGGATTTCTTTTTCCTAAGGTTTTTCCTTGTTTTTTAGTCATTATTAGTCATTATCCAATCTCTTATGTTTTAGGGGAGAATATTCCACTTGGAGAATATTCTCTTCAGTTGACACTTCAGTTTGACTAGTTGAGTTGAGTCTAGATGTTGCATTGGTTTTGTCACCAGCAACATTGGGATCATCCCCATGCTAATGCGCACTTGCCTTGGGATCATCACTAGACTGGCACATTACCCTTGATTCCTTGATCTACTCCTCACTACACTATGTTCAGTCAGTCAATTGAAGACTGGTTGACTAGTTAACTCAACTAGGTGGCAGTTCACTACCGTAACCGCCTGAGAGACTAGACTAGGTGGCAGTTCACTACCGTAACTGCCCGAGAGACTAGACTAGGTGGCAGTTCACTCTCGTAACTGTTGTTGTGTGTCCAGATCACTCTAGACCACCACTATGGTGCATTGGTTCTCCCCCAATGCGCAGTGGTTGAGTTATACAGAGTATATCATGTGTAAATTATTCATTATTCATTACAATTAATGAGAATTCTTCTATTCTTTCTCTCATTCTTCTTCTTTCTCAATTTCTCTCTGCAAATGTGTGTAGTATTTTCTAGCTAGATCTATTATGTGCAAGTTCAACACATTTACATGGTATCAAGGCTGACGGATTGCTAAGAAAAATCTACACCAAAAAAAATTGCAGGTACAAAAGATTGAAGACAGCGGAAAGATGGATTTCCCAAAAGAATTCATGCTTACACCTTATAACTACTTTGCATGGAAGGAGAAAATAGTCATACATCTCTGAACCAGAGGATTGTACAGGTTAACCTTGAATACAGACATAGAACCGACATCAGCCATAGAAAAATACAAGTACTTAAATCGAATGGATGAAGCATTCATAACAATTTGTAGTCTTATTTCCCTCGATCTCCTTTTTCACATATCTTCCTATAAGACTCCCAATGAAGCCTGGACCACCTTGGAAGGGCTCTTTGGAAAACAGGATGAGATGAGGGGACACATGCTAGAGGTGGAATTGCTCACATTGGATCCAAAAAGCTTCGACAATATCCAAGATTTCTTTACAAAATTCAAGGATTTACTGTCACAACTCAAAGCTTTTGGGGTTGATAAATCTAAGGAAGAGAAACAAATGGTTCTCACCATCCTCTCCAAACTTGGTCCTGAATTCTCTGTGTTCATGTCCACATTCCATTCAGTCAGATTCACCTCCGGAGCCACCTAGAATATGTCTTCTCTTGAGGACTTTATCGAATCCCTAACACAAGAGCAAACCAAGATCATCAACATGGGCAAAATCAAAGGCCCAAAGGCGCATGCACTTACTGTGCAAGATGGCAGCCATCAATATCAGAAATCTAAAGATAAAGGAAAAAGGAAAGATCATGCAAATCCGAAGAAGGAAGGGTACTCAAAACCCCTCACCGATGCCTCTGGATCCAAACGGGAAAATGGAAGAAAAGGGGATAAATGCACATACTGTCACAAAGGATTACATCCAGAATCTGCATGCATGCAAAAACAAATAGATCTAATGACTCAAATACTTCAGCAAAACAACCTTGGAGATCGCATCCATGAGGGTGCCAAGAAGAAGAAGCCAGAAGATCAGAATCTCAAGAAAGGCAATTATAGCCATGCCTTGATTGCTATCAACTCCTCTCCTGATGCTTGGATCGTAGATTCAGGAGCATCACATCACATGGCTCCCACAAAAGTAGTCTATTCTTCATTGGATGCATGAAAAAGTCCTCCTATTCTGATGGGGTGCAACTCTCCAGTCGAATTCACCGGCAAAGGAAGGATTGAACTCACCAATGGAAGCTTCGAGAATGTGTTGCACATTCCCAAACTTTATGTCAACCTTCTCTCCATGTATCAAATGACAAATTTTGGCACCGAAAAGAAAGTCACATTCACACCAGATGTAGTGGATATATATGACATGCAAACCAACTCCACGGTCGCTACCGGTGAGGTAAATCATCAGTCTAGATTGTATACATTTTCTGAATTTATTGAACCGGATTCTGCTTCACTACTTACTCATGCTGATGAAAGTAGTAGGATATGGCACGAAAGGTTTGGACATTTGAATTTCAGATAAATGCAACAACTTAACAAGCAAATATTGGTTGATGGTCTACCAGACATCCATTTCTCCAAGGGAGTATGTGAGGGATGTGTTCTTGGAAAACACCCTCAAGAGAAATTTGACAAAGGAAAGTCTCAGAAAGCTTCCCTGCCTTTAGATTTGGTCCACAATGACCTTATGGGTCCTTTTCTGCATCCATCTATCAACAAAACGAGGTTTGTTCTCATTTTTTTTTATGATTTCTTACATTTTACATGGATTTCCTTTCTCAGGCAAAAATATGAGGTCTTTCAACACCTCAAAGATTTCAAAGCCTTGGTTGAGACACAGTCCGGAAAGAAAATCAAAGTCCTTCGAACTGATAACCGGGGAGAGTATGTCAATCATGAGATCCATAATATTTTCCATGAGACAGGGATTCAGTTGCAACGCACAGTTCCCTATACTCCGTAGCAAAACAAAGTTGTTAAGCAAAAAAACAAATCTCTAAAGGAGATGGCATCTTGCATGTTGCATGCAAAGTCACTACCATGAAGACTATGGGACGAAGCACTTAATTGTGAAACATACATCCAAAACAGATCTCCCCATAGATCTGTCAAGGATAAGACCCCCTACGAGGCTTGGAGCAGCCTCAAACCGGAAGTGACCCACTTTTGTATTTTTGGTTCACGTGCATGGGCCCAAATTCCCTCTAAAAAGAGGAAGGCACTTGATCCACAAAGCACTGAGTGTATTTTTGTTGGATACCCCGACGATGTGAAGGGATATAGACTTATTGATCTTTCCTCAGACCGACTCATCATTGAGCGAAGTGTCCAATTAGAGGAAAGTGTCTTGCATGTACCTCAACAGCCGCATGCAGACACCTTCATTCTTCCACATGTCCGAGATGCTGAGCATGCACATGCCGACTCTTATTCATATAAGAGTTTTGATTCAGAGGACTCAGATGATTCAGATATAGAGTCAGTACAGTTAGATGCAGAGTTTGAGCATCCAAATGCAGTTGCAGAGCCAAAGAAGAGGTCCAAGTGGGCACAAACTACTCTTCAGGATGCAGGGGATCTCGTTAGCGATCCAACCGATACTAGGAGGACTTAATTTGATTTCGAGGAGCCTCCTATTGCACTCACTACCACTGAACCATTTCCCTCCAGGCATCTTTTCTTGGTTCAGTCTTCAGATCCACGGTCTTATGGCAAGGCTGCTGGAAATCCCTTTTGGGAATCCACCATGCAGGAGGAGTACAACTCCCTCCTCGAGAACCAGACTTGGGATCTGGTTCCCCTTCCTTTTGGGAAGAAACTTGTCAGATGCAGATGGGTCTACAAGACCAAGAGCGCAGCGGATGGACAGATTAGTAGACTTCTCTTTCTGGGTAGTTAGAACCACTTTAATTTGCCTAGGGGGCGACTTCTTAATTTGCATATTATATTTAGGATTTAATCCACAAAAGGGGATAAGAATATTCTTTGCAGTTACATAATATTTCAACACTCCCTATTAACAAGAAGGATATTCTTTATCTTTTGACAAGTCACTGGATGTCATCATCAACTGAACAATATCATCTGGGAAATATCATCAATTGGACAACAACGTCAACTAGATAACATCATCAACTAGGTAGCAACATCCATTGGATAACATCATCAACTGGGAAACATCATCAACTCGGTAACATCATCAACTGGGCAACATCATCAACTAGGTAACATCATCAACTGGGTAATAACATCAATTGGATAACAGGAGGCATCAATATAATCCACTTGGTCATCTGGCATCACGATCACTGATTGGTTCTCCATGAATCCATATTAAAGAAGTTTTGTTCTCTTTATCTTCGCGTAGATGATACTCTTTCTTTCTTTCATCTTCACGCAGAAGATACTCTTTCTTATCGTCACACAGAAGATATCTTATCTTCACACAAAAGATATTCTATGAGTTTTGTCATTCCTTTTATGTTCTCCCTTCTCTTGTAGTCATCTATCTCACCCATCCACTGGGGAGGACTACTACCATAGCTTCACTCCTAGTCATCCCACATGAACTAGAGAAGCTAAGATGCTAGCCTGGGCAAGACTACACTACCTTTCCATCATCCCCACGAGAACATGACACAAACCTCAAGAGCCAACTAACCATTCCACATGGTCAAGGTTTGTGTTCCAGGCTACTCAATCCTTGGCCAGAAGAGAGTATTTGTTTGCTGCCCCTTAGAGAAACATCCATGCTCCTCTCTACGAGGGTGGTCACACCCCTCTCTACAAGGGTATTCTAGCATGTCCCTAGAGTATCCAAAACTCAACACTTGGACAGAGGCAAACCTTGGCAAATTTCTCATTCCCCTTCTCTACAAAGGTCTCTTCTCTTTCTCCTTCTCTATGAAGGTCTCTTCCTTCTCTACGAAGGTCTCTTCTCTTTTCCTTCTCTATGAAGATCTACCTGTGGGATTGCTCATTCCTTCTCTACGAAGGTATAGCTATGGGATTTGAAAATATCTCTTGTGGTCCAAAATCTTTCCATGGTATAATACCATGCTACCCATCTGTTGGGCACCATTCATCTACTAGATAACTTTCATCTTGATCAAAATATATCATTACTCATCCACTAAGTAAATTGTTCCATGGACCACTGCTTTCCTAACTGCACCAAATCACGATTCTCCATTTTGAACTCGGAGACATAGCTTCCTCTTGCACCAAACTACGAGCTTCTTTAAGTGTGTAACATCTGATCATCATCGTCCTTGAAGTTCTCTTTTGTAATATCCTGGGTCCCTTCTTGAGTTCGAACATTTTTTTCTTCTGCTCCCTCTGCATCTATAAGAACGGTACCGGAGCAACCTGTAATTACCTGCATCTCATCAACTATATCTAAGTATCCATCTTTCTCTTCATCTTGAACATTTCTGTTCTGCATCTTTTGGAGCCTCCTACTCCTATATAAATACTGGATATTTTCTGGTCTTTACTGTCTGTCACCATATCATACATCCTTCTCATGTTGTCTAACTTTTGAAAGTCAAGGCATAAGTTCTTTCTTTCAAGACTTGTAAACTTACCTACATTATGCTTTCTGAGATATGCCACTTAGTCAATCAATGAGTAACAATAAGCAGTAATCAAATAAAACTATATCATGGTCTCTATCAGAGTAGTACACATATTTTCTTAAGCAAAACTTGTTCAACCATGTACACATCTGAAACCCTAATCATGAATAAGACTTTTGAACTCTTTTTCACTCTAGCTATGAAATTACCAAATTTTCCCTTACCATCATATGTAAACACATACATTTGTCACTCTCATGAGTGATCATACCTGAAATAAATATTTTATCTCTTTCTGTATCCTCTTCTTTGATACTTCCTTCATAAATCTACATAGACACTTAAATAAAACGAGGTTAATTAACATTTTCACAAAAATCTAACTTGTAATGATAAAGTATTAAAGTAAACAAGATACTAAAAATAATCATGAATACTTATCTTTTGTTTTTGTGTGGGGAGGCTCCATGGACTCCACCATTTGCTATCTTTCTTCAGATCAACTATCTTCAACTTAAAGTACATAATCCTCAATTTATACTAAATCTTTCTCTGAGGGAGGAGATTCCTCTTCCTCTGCCACATGTGCTTGATGCTTCTTTTCCCTTTTCATTGAGGACAACCATAAGAAAAATGTCCCAACTTTTGACAGTTGTAGCATTTGATCTTTGAAGCATCTTTCTTCTTATCTGGAACTCTTACGGAGTTAGCTTATTTATTGTTCTTCCCGAAGGAGCTTCTTCCGTTCTTTTGAATTGTAAGAGCTTTCTCTTCGTCGACAATTAATCTCTTTTGTTGGTATGTAAGTCTAGATTCTTCGTGTGTGCAATCTTCCCATAACTTTTCAAACTTGGGTAACTTGCTTCTTGCACACACTCCTTGTACAAAAGGAATCCAAAATGTTGGAAACCCATTTAGGGTTGTGGTTACAAGCTCTTTGTCACTAATGACATCTCCAATAGCTTTGCAAGCTGATCTCTAATCTGAGAAACTCTCATAAGATAGGATGAGATAGATTCTGAGTTTTCCATCTTCATATTACGAAGTTGATTTCTTAAGGCAAGATTCTGGCTAATGTCTTTGATTTCATATAACCTGTTGAGTGCTTCATACATTTGCCTTGATGTCTGTAGTTCGGATATATGAGGGATCAAGTGATCCTTTACTGAATCTGACACGATTCTATTTGCTTTCTTTTCATTCTTCTTATGCTTGGTCTTTTTCTCTTCTTCCTCTGGTTCTGGTACACCCACTGTAACATGTTCTAGGAGATCATTCTCGTCTAGAATCATCTGCAACCTATGCTTCCAAGATCTGAAGTTTCCAGATCCTTTCAGTGGGTCTTCTACCCTCGTATAGGTAGCCATTCTTTCTTGCAGTAGAAACCCTAGCCCTCTAGGCTATAGAAATAATAGAAAAATCAAATTTCTTGGATCTAAAAACTGAACTCACCAAAAGATGCGTTGGACTGAGGCGAGTATGCCGGTATAGTTAGTTTCTCAAAATTCCAATTTCTGACCCTTGAAACTGGACATGTGGAATTATGGATTGCAACTTTCTAGTTCTCTGGTACTTCTGGTCTTCTGGTTTTCTGGTACTTCTAGTACCGGTGAAAACTAGGGTTTCACTTTCTGGGAGGTCTATCCACTAAAAAGGTGCATTGAATGTGCCAAAGAGTTCCTAGGGCTAGGGCACACTTTTCTAGATGACTTTTGGGTTGAAATTCCTCTTCAATAAAAAGCCCTAATTTTCTTGTATGACAACAATGACGTTTTTCTTTATCTAGTGAAAGATGCTCTCTTCAACTTAGCTTTGAAACCATGTTAAAGTTTAAGCTATTCTTAGGTTTCTTTTCAATTTACTAGATAACCATAGCATAGATAGGATCACTGAGAGAAACACAATCACAAGATACACAAGCATTTATCCTGGGAAACCCTCAAGGGGAAGAAAACCCAACAAAACTTCTTTAATATAGATTCAATAACCAAGTACAGTACCATAATAGCTCTCTCTCTACGAGAGACAAACTACCATGATGCTAGACCAGAAAATAGTTATAGAACCATAGCCAATCCAATGCCAAGACAATAAACCAAACACTAGAGAATATCCTCTCCCAAGCAATGCGTCTCTCTCTCTTCCTTCTTTCAACAACCGGTAACTGCAACTTCCTTCAATACTTGCACACTAGATGAGTGAGTTGAGTGAGTGAACAAATGAGGTGTTGACTTCCTTTATTTATACAAACTGGCAAGCACTGAAAGGAGGCATCTATTCACTGGCAGGGTCGACTTCTCTTTCTGGGTAGTTAGAACCACTTTAATTTGCCTGGGGGCCAACTTCTTAATTTGCATATTATATTTAGGATTTAATCCACAAAAGGGGATACGAATATTCTTTGCAGTTACACAATATTTCAACAAACATTGGCACTAATGACTAGATATTACTTGACCTTGGCATGGTGATAAGGCATTGTTGGTGTTGAGCTAATCATAGGCATCATTGGTGCATATGTTAGCATTAGTGTTGCATTACTACAATCACAAATCTTAGTGTAAAACCTCTCAGCATGATCACATTGCCAAAAAGCTTGTTGTGGACATTGCTACTAAAGGAAATCTTAATGATTGTACTAGAACTTGCAACTTTGTTGATGCTTAGATTAGTCACCCCTTTAGATATAAATAGTCACCATTACATGCCCCTTTGTGCATTTGGTTGACTTCAACATGCAAGTGAGGGAACTTCAAAAATGAAGTTGATACAAGGTGAACCATTGAGATTACGTGGGATACCATCTTGCCTTAAGAACTTTAAATAGTGGAATTCACTTGTTATGTATATGCTTGGTTCAATGCTTTAAATTTTTGTCTACCCTTGTTGGTGCATTATACTTTGGATTAATCATGGTTGGTTTCTCTGGTTGCATAGTGAATTATTATAGCAAAGGTGCATTATATGGGTGTAGTAAGTCCACATTAAACATGGGATATAAATCCAAGTAAGGTGAAATATCTAGCTTGAATGTGTTGTTTCCAATTTACTTTAGTATGGTCTGAGGTTCATAACAAAGAGGTCTCAGTTTGTGATGATGGCCTTTTAACTTCTCCTTCTCGATTTGAAGATATACTTTATTGTTGATCTAAAAGGTGCGGGGAACATGGTCTTTATCTTGTTTGATCTTGTAATCAACAATAATATACTTTAGGATGTCATGGAATTAACATTGAATAGTTGGATTTGTTATAGTGACTTGATTATCTTACTAGTTTCTCTCTATGTTGATAGTCTTGCAATGAGCTACTATCAGTATGCATTATTAGTTGGAATACTAGACAAACCTTGAACAAGGTATAGTATGTAGCGTTATGGGCTTGATTATAGTTGCGGTGAGTGTAAGGAAGTGGGTATACTAGGTGCATTGGTGTTAATGATTATCCATTCGTAGAAGATGTATGATTCTTTAATTGACCACTTTTGTTTGCCCATTTCATTGAGAATAGAATGTAGTGGACATATCAATTATAGTATCCATTGTACTCAAAGAGACCTCAAGAATACATAAAGAAACTTGGAGTCTCAATTAAAAATTATTAATGTAAAGAGTCCAAAGCAAACCTACACATGTAAGAAGATTAAATAAACAATATGTAGTGTTGTGTTTGTCTTGAAATGTGGTGCTAAGATACCCATCTTGGAAAATCAATCAACTACAACAAAAATGATATCCATATGGCACTTAATAATAGGTAGTCATGTAAGGAATTCCATGGAGACTAACCCCAAAGGCCTCTTTGGGACTGTCGAGGCATGGAGAACCTTGCATTTGGTGTGTAGTTTTGGTTATGGAGCATGCAACATAATAATGGATGTGGCACTTAATGGCATGTATCATATTTGGATAGAAAATGTATTTCTATAGTGCCCCTAAGGTCTCTTGACACTAAAATGACCCAAATACTTTGCAAAATGGGCATCCCAAATCAATTTATGGCATTGTTCATCTTGAGGAACACAAAGTTTTCCAAGGTGGTACATCAAGTCATCTTGCATGCACTAGTTTGTGTGTTTATGGTTAGCTCAAATACTTTTCTAGATCAACAGAAAGTGATGGTATTCATTATAAAGATATGACAAATTACTTGTATTATGACCATACTTATCCAAGATTGTAAGCAACACTACGAGAAAAATATGGTTTGGTAGAGGTTTTAACAAAGCTCCTTCTCTCTTATCTTCTCTAGAGGTGTAGATAATAGGTTTTTGCGGAAAAAGTGCTTTGGTTAGGTTAAAATACAAAAAATTGACATGGACAATTTTTCTATTTATACCATCATTCAATTCTTTCCTTCCTTTCAAGCACCAATACTTACTTTCTCTTGATCCCTGTGATCCGGATTATTTTGAGAACGACATGAAGACAAAAATATAACTGATATATAACAAGGAAATACATAGAGATAATGTAGAGAACACAAAAATATAGTGAAAACCAAATTCTATTAATGAACAAGAGAGAAAAACATTATAGAACACAAACTGACAGAATGGGGTAGCCTATCTCTGAAAAGAAAGAGATGTTGGTTACGCTTCATTCACAACAAGCTTTACATCACACTCCATTGCATGCTTAAAGGGCATCCTTCACCTCAATTATATATGAGAGAGTGAGAGGAGAACAATTCCCATGATGCATGTGGGATAAATTGGACTAAGTTTATAAAATTCCATAGGCATGTAAAACACTAGGACTTCCTGGACGATCACCCATCCCAGTACTACTCTAGTTTGAGCGTGCTTAACTACAAAGTTCTCATGGGATCCGGTGAATTAACGTTATGTTGTAGGCATGCACATAAGACCACTAGGAAATCATTACATGATGTTTGTAATTAACAAATGAAGATGACATTACATTCCATTCCCCATCAAAAGGGTAAATATCATGGTTTATCAAAACCACAGGCTCAAAATGGTGATTCAATGGAAAAGGTGGATGGCCATCGAGATCCATCTGGATTATTCCTTGTAACACACCCAACCCCTGAGTGGTTTTCCTAGGGATGGGGCATTAAAATTCGGTTCTTCTTAAGTGTTCAAATCCTTCATTCAGGGTCTCTATCACATTATGCTCGTTAAGAGCTTTCCAAACACAGCCTCCATGCTCAAAACCGAGCTCAGGATTGGCGGATATACCTTTCTGAAGTTCTTCAAGCATCCATTGGTTGAGGGCCACGTGGCGTCCATGTGAATCCACCTCACACGTATTGTCTCCAAGTTCCTTCAACCATGGTGGAAGTTCATCCACCATGTGATCCCACGACTGGACTCATTTTTCACCTAACACACAGGCCAACAGGAGCTTTGACACTTCGGTGTTGAACGCCTCCTTACTTTCTATGCACGAGACCTTCCTGTGTCCCGAACTCCCGAAGTCCCGTAAGCTTGCCACGTGGCTCTGGTCTTCTGACCTTTTGGTCTCTTTACAACGCTACACCCGAATCCTCTGGAGTCTCGAAGTCCCAGACTCCCGGAGTTCTGGTCACTTCACCAACTATGTTGGCTAGGCGGCTCGTACTTGGGGCTGACACGTGGAAGGGGCCAGGGGTGACACATGTCATGTTCTAATGGGTCTATAGGGTATGATACGCATGAATCAGGGTGACACGTGGCACGTCAAAATTGGGTCCATGTCACCCTGGGTGACGTCACTGCGCCACGTCACTCCGGACCAACAACCTTCTAACATTCCTCGAATCTCACGATCAAGATTCGGCCACGTAGAACCATGGATCTACGACTTCTGTTACTTCGGGAATTCAACGTTCGGGGGTTTTGCGATGCAAACTCCTCTTTTCTCCCGAAGTTGGTCAGTGTTAGGCTGACCACAACCCAGATCTGACGGTTAGGAAAAGTCCTGAAGCATCCTCGAATCGACAACTCTCATTACTTTGGGCTTCACAACTTTTCGACACACCACAACTCAACTTTCCCCAAAGTGCCAAGTCTTCGGACTTAAAGATCTAGTGCCACACGTCCCTGTATATCGATGACTGAGAGGGATCCCGAAGAGTCTGAGGATTGACAGTCCTCATTACTTCATGACTTCTGCCTTCGGGGGTTTTGGTGTCACAACACCCCTATCCTCCCAAAGCGGTCAACGTTGGGTTGACTACATCGTTAATCTGACGGCCAGGATAGGACCAAAGGATCCCCAGATCTACAGTCCTAGTCACTTCACAAATCGGCCTTTGGGAGTTTTTGACGTTACAACATCCTTGTTCTCCCGAAGCAATCAACGTCGGGCTGACTTCGTCATAGATTCGACCGCTAGGAGAGAACTCGAAGGATCCCCAGATCAACGGTCTTGGTCACTTCGCAGCTTCGACCTTCAAGATTTTGGCTTCACTGCCATTCCATTTTCCCAAAGTGGGACTTCATCGAAGTACCCTGTGCGGGTCCCTTCTCCTAAATGATCGGACAGTAGGCGGGGCTCTTGACGATCTACCCCAAATATACGGCTCTTCTTCACTTCGTAACTTCGACGTTCAACGAGTTTGATGCTATAGCATCTCCATTCTCCCGAAGTGGAACTTCGTCGAAGTACCATACGTGAAACCTTCCACTAGATGATCGGACGGTCGAAAAGGGGCCCCAATGGACTCCCCATATCAATGACTCACAACCTTTCGCGACTCCAACATTTGGGTATTTTTGACAGTTATGAAGTTTGACATCCCAGGGGTTCGAGCTTTCGAAGCTCCGAAGCCATCAAGAGTTAGCTCCTTTCTGACTTAGAGCAGGGTTCCTAGACCTTGGTCATATGGACCCTTTGATGAATCTAGGGCTATAACATATTCTCTTAACCGAGATTTGGTTAAGGCTATGGGCGTGAGCACTTGGTCACACAGGTGAAAGCTATGAAGGAGGCTCCCTCCTTCCATAGAGTTCGAACTCAGTATTCCCGCGAAGGAGAAATTTGAGGGATCGACAATGCTTAAGCATTTTAGTTAACCCCATCTCAAAATATTCGGTCAGTTGGGTGATCAAAGTCACAAAGATAGATCACCCAAATAGTATACCACCAATCAAACACAATATTTTATAGAAGGACAATAAACACCATTATCATTAATTCACGCAAGGCACAAGTTATCACATTTATAGATAATCAAATCATGCATTTCAATTCTAGGATATCGGGCATAAAAATACTTGTCTATTACAGTCAATCACCAACCGACTAACTGTGGGTGTTCGCCTCTCCACCCAACCATAGGATCAAAGGCATTCATTCTTAGCACTCTGGCCACCCTCGTGCCAAAACATGATATCACCAAGGAACTCTCGTAGTTTCTCAGGGATTCTTTCTCTGTTTCAGCTTCTGCTCAGGTTCTGTTCTCTGCAAACTCTTAGAGATCTCTCTCTCTGTCATGGCCTTGGGGAGGTTTATCAGATGCTCACTCAGCATCAAGCTCACGACCTTCTTTTCATCATCCACTAGAGAGCTCTGCGCATTCCCCTCTCTGTCTATTTATCTTTTTCCTTGTCTCTATTTTCTGTATATCTTTTTCCAGGATGGTTCTTGACCTATCATGTTCCTTCTGTCAGAAGGGAACTCGGGTCAGCCTGGTCTGCCAAACCCTGCAGTACTTTGGGCTGACATTCTTTAGTCAGACCATGCTTCCATTCATGGGGGTGGTTGAGTATTCAACCACCATTCCTTTCTTCATTAACTGATTCCTCCCCTTGGGATCCGAATGAGGATTATTGTCTCAGCAAAGGGAATTTGGGTCATTTGATCTAATGAACCCTCTCTATAGTTTCCTCACTCTTTACTTTAGTGATATCATGGCCAGTACTTCGAGGCTTCACCCCCACAGCCAGTCATTGGAAGTTTAAACCATAATACATTTACATTGTTCTCATGCCATAACATGGTGATTATGATTACTGATTAATTACAAGTTGGGGGAAACATGGGTGTTACATTCCTCCCCCCTTAGGAAGCAATGGTCCCCATTGCATCAAGTTCCCTTGGGAGACAGGGAGACTTCTGCTAAATCTGAATCTTGGTGCGTTGCTTGCCTTGCTGAAGACGTTGTCCTTCTTAGCTTGTTGAAGGCTATCATGAACCTGTTGTTGGAGGGGTTGGATTCGTTCAACCAATCTAGTTGCATGATCTACCTGAGTGGGAGGACTTTGTCGGTGAAGATGCAACATGAAGAGTATGAAGGGTTCTGTTATAACCTTGCTTGATTGGGCAGTGTCGAGGCACCCCCGTAGGTGCAACAAGAACATCTTGGTACTCTTATACAATCTAGTCGACTTGATTCTGCTAGATAGAAAGGTCTTGGGCTGAGGCTGCAGTGGTTGCAGTGTCCTTTTGTTCACCTTCTGATCAGATTGTGAAGAGGCTAAACTTTGCACTATGAGAGATTACTTTGTGGCATTGTTTTGGTGGGAATTGTTGATTAAGGTTGGTTGTCATTGATGTCAACCCTTGAAGAAAGCCCAGTAGCACAAAGGTTTGGGTAATGGACCCAAGTTTGTTTGATGTAAAGATGACTCATTATTGTCT
>JZKD02S1675150.1:1051485-1063762 GCA_000966675.3 Picea glauca | reverse complement strand
AAATTAGAAGTGGGTTAACCCTAAAATAAGGAAAGTGGACAAAGTGACCTAGAAGATGTTTTTAAGGAAGCTACTTGGAGAGTATAAATAAGAGGCAAGGCTATCTCATTTTAGATCACACTTGAGAATATTGAATATCTATAGGTGTTTGAGGTAACCAAAGGATATCTAAGCTGAATTTCCAAGGGAAGGTGAAGAAAAGAAGGCCGGAATTCAAGGAAGGATAAATTCTTTTGATGATGCTTTCTAAGGTATGTTATTTACAGGTCATCTCACCATTTTCTCAATAAAAAAATTTCTAGAATGATTCAGACTGTCAAATTGATATGCCATTGAGGAAACATATCCAAGTATCCATGGTAAAAAATTCAGCTTGTGGGTCGTTGTATTTTTGGAGTTACACTCCGTGGAAAATAGGGTTTTTGGCTAGTCCTGAAACTAGTCTAAAACATGTGTTTCAGGTAAAAATGTCATAACTTCTTCATAACAGATCCGAATTTAGTAAGACAAAATTTTTTGGTTAGAGTACAATCTGTATTATGATGTGTAACATTTTTAGATTGATTCAACAAATATTTCATGTGGGGCACACTCTACAAGGTCGCTCTATAGAATAAGCCAGAATTCAACAAGGAATGTCATTTTTGCTATAACTCCTTTTATGAGAGGTTCCAAGTAGTGACACCTGGGGGAATTGCATAAAACACACTGAAGAAAATTGTGTATCAGTTTCAGATCTTTATTCATTACAGGTACAAAGTTATGATTATTTCAAGTCAGGGTTGTTGACTAATCCAAAACTAGTCATGTGAGACTAAAGAAAAATTTGATGAAAATGCTAGTCTCTTGTTGTTAAAGTTAAGGAAGGTTTGCAGGTATGTGATCATATACACCAGGTCTATTACATAGTTACAAATCATATTTGGATGATGAAATTGATGAGAGCTTTTGGTTAAGGTACATGTTGGGTACATGGTTGAGACAAGTAGTTGATGAGTTGGCACATACATGAGGTGTATAGTTGATGATGTTGGTACATATTGATGAGTCATAGTTGATGAGTAGTTGACACACGATTGGTACATACTTGGTACATGGTTGGTTGCACTTTTTTATAGTACAGGTTGATTACAAGTTGTTTGGTATAGGTTGGTGCATGGTTGATGCACTTGTTTATGGTACAGGTTGGTTACAGGTTGAGGTACAGGTTGATGCATGGTTCAGGTTTATTGGTACAAGTTTACAATGGTATATCTCATAGTGATAGTGTGACAGTGGTTCCATCATTCTTCTTCTACTTCAGGGTGGTTGGATGGGGCAAGGACAAGTGGTTGTCGCCACCTTCCGGTTGTAGCCGGAGAACATAGGGGGTTGTAGCCTCCTTCTGGTTGTAGCCAGAGAATTTTGGAGTTGGAGATTCCCTAAGGTTGTAGCCTGAGAAAATAGGGGGTTGGAGCTTCCTTCCAGTTGTAGCTAGAAAACAAAGGAAGTTGGTGCTTCCAATGAATGTAATTCTTCAAGACATATAAGAAAAAACATTCTGTGGTTTTTTCCCGCTTTGGGTTTCCACGTAAAACACTGGTGTACTATGTATGTGTATGATTGTTCATTTGTTCATTGCTCATTATTGGATGATAATTCTACATTGATATAACACTTAAATTATTTGGTTTAAAAAGGATTATAATTGCTCTATTATTGATTCACCCCCCCTCTCATTAATCCAACACAATAGTCGAAACTACCTCTGGTATCCTATATAGTTGACCCCCCAGAGTAACAATGACGCTACGGGGTCGAGAGTCATAAAAAACATGATGCCTACACATGTATGGCTGGCCTAATAGAACATCATAGACTTCCAGTGGGGCAACATCATACAATACCTCATTCTTGAAGGGTTTGATGTCATAGAACAAACAACATTGTTGGATGACATGAAGATATTGATCTTGGTGAAGCCACCCAATGTTGTATGGTTGTAGGTGTAGTGTTGTTGGCAAATCCAACTGCTTGACAACCTCTGCTGAGATGATGTTCTTTTGGCTTCCGCTATCAACAATAAAATGCAGTGGGGTCCTCTTCACCCACATATGTGAATGGAAGAGTCGCTCCCCCTCCTCGAGATCCTCTTATGGTTGTATTGTTGCAGTTGCGACAGTAGAAGTGGGTTATGCATTAATGATCTGTCTCCTTTTATTATTTTCTAAATAAGGATCCAAGTTGGGGTTCAGATCTTTGTCTTTGAGCTCGACCACCAATGATTGTATTGAGCGACATTCAACAATGTTGTGCGAAAGGCTGTTGTGGAACTCACACCACTTTCCAGTGTCTTTCTTAGACTTCCTGTTACCCTTATTTTCCTGCATTTGGGACTATCTCTCTTATGGTTGGCCTTCCTTGCTCTGTCCTTCATTATGTAAGTTAGAGTTGTCTTTGCCATGCTTCTCCCACTTACTCTTTTGCTTGAATTTCTACTCAATTTTGACTGCATATCGATAAGCAGTTCCCAGTGAGGAGATGTCCAAGAAATCCATCTATGTTTGGATGTACCTGTGTAAACCACTACAGTACTTCAAAACCAGGTGTCGCTCATAGTCTTTGATACCCAACTTTGAGTGCAAGGTATGAAAGATGTTGGTGTACTCCAGCACCGTCTGGTCTCTTTTTTGACGCAGAATTGTCCATCTCATGTATTGGTCATCATAGTTTCCGATAGGGTAGAACTCCTCCTTTAGGGCATCTACAAAGGTCTCCCAAGTGGGTTCTCTCCCAAATAATGTAGATTCATCTGCAGTGTACCTCTCCCAGTAACCTTCCCACCAAGCTCTGACATGGGGAAGGGCTTTAAGGAGTGCAAAGGTGATCTTTTCACTGTCATAATTTTTTTGGACAGAGTAATAACCTTCTAGCAGATTCAACCATTTTTCTAGAGCATCTGCATCTATCTGGCCTTCAAATAAGGGGATATCAAAATTGACTTGTACCTTAAAGGGTGTCGCACTTGCGAAATGGATTCTTGTTGAAGATGCCTCAATCGCCTGATCCAGATTTAGGAGTAGAACGAACTGATTATAGGCTAAATACAATAAACATAGAGATATAAAGAATAACACAGATATCCAGTGAACAATATCTTCTATTAAATAAACGAAATAGTTTGAAACTGTAAAACTGCAGAACTGAAACACTTGCTCGAATGGTGGTAGCTATCTCTGAGAAGAGATGTGGCTTCTATGCGCATCCATCTGAGAAGAATGATTACAATGAGGCTCCAGAGGCCTTTTTTATATTACTCATGAATTCCAAAACCCTAGACGTCCAAAAACCTAACCCCAAAAGGTGAAACACCAAAAGTCATGTGGCCCTTATGGGTAAGTTGGTACCTCAACTTCATGGGGTCGTAACTTTTGCATACGATCTCTGTTTTAGGCGCATGATAGCCCGTTGGAATGGTATTTTAGAGAACTACACATTTTGTCGTCAAACTCTGACTTTGTCTATAGTTTGACTGTGGTGAGCCAAAAAAAAAATGTTTAGGGCCCCAAAACAACCCTGGAACTACAATAAGATGTGTTGACATGAAAACATACAAAATAAGCTAGTTGTATTAGGCGAGAGGCCACCGATATCCACCTAGAGGATGTGTAGGGATTCAAACAACCCCAAAAGTGTAGAACCCACGATTACAAAGAAGTATAGAAGAACGTGCTGAACAAAAAACATACAAGAGGAGCTAGTTGGAATAGGTGGGTGGCCACCAATATACACCTGGATCAATCCTCCCCCCTTAGGAAGCAATGGTCTCCATTGCGTTGAGTTCCCCCATCAGGTGAGGAAAATTCTGCTGGATTTGGCCCAGTGTGAGCCACTTGCCTTGGTGTAGGATTTGCCCTGCCTTGGAAACCCGATAAAGCTGGATCCTCTGTTGGCGAGTGCCCTTGACCTGTGTATCCACTATTTGACCAGTGGATGCTTGTTCCATGCAGTCGGGGTTGAGCTTTGTTGGTGTCAGTTGTTCTGCGATCTTTGAGGTGTCCAATAATGGTGGAAAATATGGCTAAAGGAGGTCCACATTGAACACTGGGTGTAGGCCAAGGAAGGGTGGAGTGTTGAGATCAAAAGCATTGCTACCCACAACCTTGGTGATAGTGTAAGGCCCATAGCGAAGTGGGAAAAGCTTCCAATGGGGCCCCGTGAGAATCTCCTTCTGCAAATGTAACCAAACTTTTTCGCCAACCTGAAATTGGTGCGGTACCCTGTGTTGATCATGGCGGTGCTTGTACTTAGCATTGGATTTCTGCAAAATCTCCTAGACCTATTGACGGATGTGCTGAATCCGCTCAATGAATCTGGTGGCTTTGTCGGTCTTAGACTAAACATGGGAAGAGTTTGTCTGTGTGGTGGCAAGAGGTAGTGCAACATCCATGGGACCCAAGGGTTGGAATCCCAACCCCACCTGAAATGGGCTATGGTCGATGGAGCTATGGAGAGCCCTGTTGTAACTGTGTTGAACATAGGGGAGACTCTCATCCCATGTACGTGGATGCTTAGAGTTGTGCATGTGCAGGATGTGCACAATCATTTGATTGACAACCTATGTTTGGTCATCTGTTTGGGGGTGGAAAGAAGTGGATTTAGTGAGCTGAGGAACCTGTTGTCCTGGTCGGAGATGATGGTCTGTGGTATCCCAAAATGGACCCACACTTGTTCGAAGAAGATCTTGGCAGTATCTACCAAGCTCTTCTTGTAGGCTATGAGGATGGCAGGCTATGAGGATGGCCATCTTCGAAAACCGATCAACAACCACAAATACATAGTCATTTCCTTGCTTGGTAGACATAAGGCTAGACATGCAATCCATTAGTATGGATTCCCAAGGCTTCTCAGAAGTAGAAAGAGGGGTGTATAAGCCTTGATTCTTGATGGTTGGCTTGGAAATGGCACATGCAGTGCAAGATCTGATATACTTGCTGACGTCCTGTCAAAGTTTTGGCCAATAAAAATGTTTCTGAAGAACGACCACAGTTTTCTCCATGCCAAAATGTCCTGCCATCCGACTGAAGTGGGCTTCCTAGATCAACTTTGCACGCTTTCTTGTAGGGACACAAATATGGCCTAGATGGCATAATAGTCCATCCTAAATGTGAAAATTAGTGACAGGCGCGCCTGTACCTGAGAGCTGATAGGTGGTGGCGAAGTCCAGATCTTGTTGATAAAGTTAGGGCCACTCAGATGTCTCATGTCCACAGGAATGGAACACAAGAGTGAGTGGAACCACACGAGGTCGACTGAGGCAGTCGGTGACACGATTTGAGATCCCTGTCTTATACTTGATGTTGAGATGGAACTGTTGCAGGTAAGTGGACCACTTCTGATGGCGGTTGTTTTGCAATTTCCTCTATGTCTGTATGAACTGCAGAGGCTTATGATCAGTGTGGATGATTGTCTCCTTTCCCAAAATGTAATGTTTCCATTGACGATAGGCTTGTACAATGGAATGCATTTCCTTGTCATAGGTGGGGTATTTTCAAATAGTATCTGAGAGTTTCTCACTATGGTATGCCACCAGATGGCCATGTTGAGTGAGAACTGCACCTACAACATAGTTAGATGCATCAGTCTCAATCTCGAATGATTTTTGCAGATCGAGCAAGGAGAGTATTGGAGCTGAGCACATGCGATGCTTCAGATCATCGAATGTTCGTTGTTGTTCCTTCCCCCACACAAACTTTTCCCTACCACCACCCTTGGTCACCTAGCCGAGGGCCCATGCAATATGGGACAATCCCAACACGAACCGTCGTTAGAAGTTGGCCAGTCCCAAGAAGCTCCGAAGCTCAGTTAGTGTGGTTAGGGCTGACCAGTCACAGATGACTTGGATCTTAGCTGGATCAACATATACCCCATGCTCATCAACAATGTAGCCCAAGTATTGGACCCTGTTCATACCAAAAGAGCATTTTTCCAAGTTGGCATATAGCTTGTGTTGTTGCAGAGTGCTCAAAACCTGTTGAATATGCTACATGTGCTCCTCCCAAGTTCTGTTGAAGATGAGGATGTCATCCAAATATACCACCACAAAGGAGTTGGTGAAGGGTCGCAATACATCATCCATCAATCTCATGAAAGTAGCTGGTGCATTTTTAGACCAAAGGGCATGACCAATCATTCGAAGAGACCTTCTTTAGATTTGAAGGTTGTCTTCCATACATCAGTTGGCTCAATGGGAACATGGTGGTAGCCAGACTTTAGGTCAATCTTGTTGAAGAAATTTGTCCCCTTGAGTTGGTCAAGAAGGTCATCAATCCTGGGAATTGGGTATCGGTTCTTGACTGTAATTTTTTTAAGGCTTTGTAATCAATGTAGAGTCGCCAAGTCCCGTCCTTCTTCTGCACCAGTACAATTAAGCTTTCGCAAGGGGAGGAGTTGGGTCTGATGTGCCCCTTTTGAAGAAGCTCTTGGATATGACGTTTGATTTCCTCATTTTCCATCAGTGAGCAACGATAGACTGGTCCATTAGGTAGAGGTGCCCCTAGGGTCAAATAAATTGGATGCTTGATTTGGCAGTGCATCGGTACCTTGATGGGTGAGGAGAAGATGTCTCTGTATTCTTCCACGATCCCATCCACTTGCTTCTCCTGCAAAGAGAGGATCTATGTAGAGGCCACAGATGTGGCGACGACCTTCTGCTTACTGTGAGCATAGATCATAAAGAAGACGAACTTCCTGGTTTGTGAAATTATCTTATCGCATTGCTTAGCATAGATTAAAGAAATAGCGGTAGGCGACGCTACCTCTAGTATCTTGTACAATTGTCTACCCAAAGTAATAATAACACTACAGGGTCTAGACTCATACACAACATGACGCTTCCACAAATATGGTTGTTCTATAAGAACATCACAAACTTCAAGGGGAGCAATATCACACAATACCTCATCTTTGAAAGGTTCGATGTTGTAGGGTATACGACAATGTTGGCTGACATGGAGATCTCTTCCCTCGTGAAGCCAGTCGATGGTGTAGGTTTGTGGGTGCAGTGTCATTGGCAGGTCCAACCACTTGATGACCTCTATTGAAATCAGGTTCTTCTGACTGCCGCTATCGATAATGAAATGAAGTGGAGCCCCCTTTACCCACATCTGTGAGTGAAAGAGGCATTCCCCTTCTCTGGTTATTCTGGTTCACTTGGATGGATTTTGGTGGTAGCGACAGTGGAATTGGGTTCGACATCGATAATCCACTTCCTTCCTTCTGGATTTGATTCAGAATCATAATCAACCTCCGACTCGGAAGCCTTCAGCTCGACCACGAGTGACTGCTTGGAGCGACATTCTTCAGTGTTGTGACAAGGGATTTTATGGTACTCACACCATTTTCCTGTTTCCTTCTTTGTCTTCTCATTGCCCTTCTTGTGTTGTGGCTTGGACTAGTTGTCCTCAAAGAGACCATCTCAGCTAGGTCCCTTATTGTGTGGGTTGGGGCCGCCTTTTTCCTGCTTCGGCTATGAGGAGATTGCAGATCCAAACTCTCGCCTCTTTTGCTTAAATTTTTTCTTGATCTTGACAACATATCTATAAGTCATGCCTAATGAGGCGATGTATAGAAAATCCATTTCTGTTTTAATGTATCTATGCAAACAACCACGATATTATAGCACCAGATGATGCTCAGAGTCTTTGATACCCAATTTGGTGTGCAGGGTATGGAAAATATTGGTGAAATATGGTACTATCTGGTCCCTTTCTTGACGTAGGGTGGTCCATCTGGTATACTAGTCCTCGTAGCTTCCAACATGGTAGTATTGTTCTTTAATTGTGTCCCGGAAGGAATCCCATGTAGGGGCCACCACAAGTATTGCAGATTCCTCTATGACCCTTTGATCAGAGTAAGTATCCAACCAGTCCTTAACATGGGGGACAACCTTGAGGAGTGCAAAAGAAATATTTTCCCTATCAGAAAATTGTGGACCGAAAAATACCCTTCGAGCAGATTCAACCATTTATCTACAACATCTGTATCTATCAGTCCTTCAAATAATGGAATATCAAAATTTACCTATACCTTCAAGGGGGTTGCATGGCCGCTTGATCTGGGTAGTCGTCGAAGGATCTGCGCAAATTTGTCCATCATTTCATTCATTTGTAGCGCGAGGGCTTCCTCAAGCAACATTTCAATAGGATCTCCTGCTCCATCATCTTTCTTTTCGTCCCCCATGGGTTGTTGTCAAGCTTGGTGCCACTGATCTTGCAACGACTCGATTGGTTCGAGTTCCAACTTCTTGTACCCAGATCTTGTCAAGGACATGCACGAAGAAAAATAAATGAAGAGCAAACCGCTCTGATACCACTGATCCAGATTTAGGATCGGAATGAACTGATTATAGACTAAATAAAATAAACACATAGATATAAAGAATAACACAGATATCCAGTGAACAATATCTTCTATTAAATAAATGAAATAGGCTAAAACTGTAAAACTGCAAAACTGAAACACTTGCTCGAATGGTGGTAGCTATCTCTAAGAAGAGATGTGGCTGCTACGCCCATCCGTCTGAGAAGAATGATTATAATGAGTCTCAAGAGGCCTTTTTGATATTACTCATGAATTCCAAAACCCTAGACATCCAAACACCTAACCCTGGAAGGTGAAACACCAAAATTCATGTGGGCCCCTGTGGGTAAGTTGGTACCTTAACTTCTCGGGGTCGTAACTTTTGCATACGACCTTCGTTTTAGGCACGTGATAGCTCGTTGGAAAGGTATTTCAGAGAGCTACACATTCCATCATCAAAATTTAACTTTGTCTATAGTTTGACTATGACGAGACAAAAAACAAAGTTTAGGGCCCCAAAGCGACCCTGGAAGTACAACAAGATGTGCTGACATGAAAACATACAAAATAAGCCAATTGGATTAGGCAAGAGGCCACTAGTATCCACATGAAGGTTGTGTAGGGATTCATACAACCCCAATAGTGTAGAACCCATGATTACAAAGAAGTATAGAAGAACGTGTTGAACAAAAAATGAACAAGAGGAGCCAGTTGGAATAGGTGGGTGGCCACCAATATCCACCAAGATTTGACATGGGGAAGGGCTTTAAGGAGCGCGAAGGTGATCTTTTCACTGTCGGAATTTTTTTGGACAGAGTAATAACCTTCTAGCAGATTCAACCATTTTTCTAGAGCATTTGCATCTATTTGGATTTCAAATAAGGGGATATCAAATTTGACTTATACCTTGAAGGGTGTCGCACTTGCGAAATGGCTTCTTGTCGAAGATGCCTCAGTCACCGCCATCGATAGTCTTCGAAGGTTATGATAAAAGTTTTTCATCATCTTATTCCTCTATTGCATGAAGGCTTCCTTGAGCAACGTCTTGAAAGGATCTCATGCTTTTTCATCTCTCTTTTCTTCTACCATGGGAGGTCACTTGGGCTGGCAAGAGCAGTTGTCCTCAAGAGAAACTAGCTCGAGACCCAACTCTCTATACCCTGACCTCATAGGGGACCTGCTCTAAGAAACGAAAAAGGACCAGATTGCTCTGATACCACTGATCCAAATTATTTTGAGAATGACATGAAGACAAAAATATAATCGATATATAACAAGGAAATACACAAAGATACTGCAGAGAACACATAAATATAGTGAAAACCAAATTCTATTAATGAACAAGAGAGAAAAACATTGTAGAACACAAACTGGCAGAATGGGGTAGCCTATCTCTGAAAAGAAAGAGATGTTGGCTACGCTTCATTCACAACAAGATTTACATCACACTCCATTGCATGCTTAAAGGGCATCATTCATCTCAATTATATATGAGAGAGTGAGAGGAGAACAATTCCTATTATCCATGTGGGATAACTTGGACTAAGTTTATAAAATGCCATGGGCATGTAAAACACTAGGACTTCCTAGGTGGTCACCCATCCCAGTACTACTCTAGCCAGAGCATGCTTAACTGCAAAGTTCTAATGGGATTCGTTGCATTAACGCTATGTTGTAGGCATGTACATAAGACCACTAGGAAATCATTACATGATGTCCGTAATTAACAAATGAAGATGACATTACATTCCATTCCCCATCAAAAGGGTAAATATCATGGTTTATCAAAACCACAGGCTCAAAATGGTGATTTAGTGGAAAAGGTGGATGGCCACCAAGATTCACCTGGATCACCCCGCCACAAAATTCAATGCTTTTGAATTGCCAAATTTGATCCATATTCTCCATCTATTGTAGATTATTTTTTTCAAATTGATTTAAGAAAACCTTGTGGACATTTTCTCACATTTCCATGATCATGCTTCATTGATCATTGTGGGAAAAATAAGTATTTTTCTTTGGTATTGCTTCCTTTACATTTTTTTTTTTTAATTTTAGTGTAAAATTTCTGAATTTTTTGAAATTAGTTTTTTTTTTTAATGTTGATGGTGTGCCCATATACAATTTCCGCACACTATGGCCGATGCATGCATAAACTACATCGATGTGGTGCATTGAGTTATGGTGAACACACCTCAATGGTGTGGCACATAATGCACCACATGTGATGTGTCTAGTCACATCAGACATATGTAGTGATTTATGATTTATATCTTGGCACATCAAACATCGTCACATGAAAATGACACATCATCTGCATGTATGGTGTGGCACATAATGCACCACACGTGATGTGTATAGTGAAAATGAACGCACCAATAAGAGTTGTGATGGTGCATTCAATTTTACTATATACATGTGCCTCTCAATGTGCTAACTTTGGTGCATTATAGTCAGCTTTAACCTTGGTGTGTCTTGTTGACTCATAAAATTGCCAACATCACTAGACACATCAAACATAGTCGCATTAGACACACGATTTATATCTTATCGCATCATTTGTCTGGCAATGAATATGGTTTAATTTTGAAAGGAGGAAGGTTGGAAAGTATCGACCATTATTTCATATGACATTAAGTCTTTATTGATATGGATATTATTGAGGAAAAGGAATGGATTTATCCTAATACCAACATTTTCGAATTTTGCATGGCTATAGAAAAATAGGCGGGATTATCACCCTATGTTTATAGAGCCTCTTTTACAAAAAAATCAGTTAATTCTCAAAAAACATGTCCTTGGAATTAATGTTATCTTTTATAATTGAAATATGTCAAAGAAAAACAAAATATTCATAACATAAAATATTTAATTTTTTTTTGAACAACTCAAGAAATAAAAATCTGATAAAGGATTACATAGAAAAACTCGGATGGGATTTCAAAGCCATCAAAAGATTTTATTTATTCAAGTCTGAAATACAACCAACAACATTCTTCATACCCAAAAGGTAAGGACTAGAATGAGACTTAACATTCTAAGATAGTATATTACATCATACAAAGACCATCGATATCATTAAGTGAAATCAAGACTGAAACAAAGCTAAAATGACAGGCCACAAATGCCATTGCCTTGACTCTGCACAAAATCCTCAATCAGTGCTGAAAACTAATCCAAAACTCTAACAAGAATCCACACACTATCAGAGACAATTGATCAACCTTGTGAAGTATGTCAACAAATCAATAATTCTTGGCTCTCCTTATTGCCACCTTCAGTAGGATCCTGCTATCAACAAGAAGTCTTTAACACTTACGTATTTTAGAGATGAATGAAATAGTAAAGTAATCTCACTTAAGAAGCAAGAGAAGACCTTATCAGAGTTGTTCTATCTCTCTCTCTCTCTCTCTCTCTCTTTGCTTGTCCCTTGAAATCTTCTTTTATTCCTTTCAAAAGTAGTTTGAGAAGTTCAACTACTTTTAGTTAAGTCGTGACCTAATTTTAGTTAATGGGGACAACTTATAAATTGATAATAATATTTAATGATAAGGATAGAATAAATACTAACTAATAGGCGGGGACCCCCTAATTACTCTTTTAATTTTAAAAACAATTTTCCCCTTGTTCCTCCTTTGAAATAGATATAAATTAATGCCATCAATCATCCATTTAAACATCAACATAGCCCACGTTCCAATTAGCCCATAGAAAAACTTGTAAGCATCCATAGTAATCCCCCCCGAAATCCTAAGAACATAGGAGGGTCAAGAATTTCAAGAATATTGGCTCACAGAGAGCAGCATGTTGCATAGATGAGACTCGAACCTAGGTGAGGAGGAGAAAACTCCCCACCCCAACCAATTGAGCCACAACCACTTGACTATATATATATATATCAAATTATGTCTAAGTCAAAGCTGCCATAATATATCTG
>JZKD02S1675150.1:1028585-1048824 GCA_000966675.3 Picea glauca | reverse complement strand
TTTTTTTAAACAAAGACAACACTCAAACTGTGTCGTCATGGGCTTGGAGTTGACTACCCACCTTCACCATAATATATATATATATGTCGAGGAAGAACAACTCTGAGACAGTTTGGTGAAACACAACAAGACTTTATAACATTTGATGGATACATACCACATAATTCAATAGCGAAGTGAACCGAGCATTTCGTTCTAAGGAGGGAAGCAAAAATTATAGAACGAACTCATAAGCAAAGCAACATGCACATTTACAGTCAACAAAGCTTGTACATAATTATCATTGCAAAATATTCAATTTGTATTGATGGGTATTAGCTACAACAACATACCTTCACTTAACCGCTTATTTTTCCTTTGAAAATATGAGTTTTAATTGTCAACAACCATGGCCAGGGTCGAACAACAGTCTCTCTAGAGATCAATTCCAAAAAACATAATGAAAATTCTAGAATGTTCGGGGTGGTAACCTCATGAAAACCCCGCATCCATGCATTTAATGCATGAGACTCATGTCCCAAAAAAAATTAACTCCTTTTCCAAATCACCATTCCATTAGCAATTACAACCAATAACAATGCAATATAGTATGCCAAGTATGAAACAAATCACGTGTCCAATATCCATATCAACAAAAGACTTTATGTCATATGAAACAATGGTCGAGACTTACCAACCTTCCTCCTTTCAAAATTAAAACCACATTCATCACCACCCTTAATATGTGACAACATATTTATGCCAACGTAAATGTCAAGGGTAAGTAACATGTGATACAAAAACAATATGCAATATACCATATGCGTTGTGTTGAAAAGAATCTCCCACATTTAAACTTCATTGTGCCACCTTTTTCATAATGAGAGCTCGATACTTCATATAATATTCAAGGTTATGTTAAATTGTTGAGTATCGTTTCACATTGGATCACTAGGATATAACCAAAATTTTAAATGTAAATTCCACTTTATCACTTGCACATGACTTGTATATGCATATGAAAGCTTCAATATATACCAACCCTTTAATAAAACAAACTTTATGTATGAATATAATATGTCATGGATGGCCATTCATTGTCGCTAATAATGAAGACAAAGACTTATACCTTTTCAACCATCATCGCCATAAATTCATTAATAAATTGTGACTAATGCATCAAAATATCATAATAAAATCGAAGTAGATTGTAAAGATCATTCTTTAGAGAAAAGGTGCATTGTCGATTTCTCTTCTTTAACCATGGGGTCCCACCTATAGTTAAGTATTTATAATTTATAGGTAGATAATATTTTTTTTATTAGTGCCTTCCAACCATTTGTAGGCAAGTGGCTAGTTAGCAATTTTATGAGTCAACAAATATCAAGCACGTGATTTGTTGGACACTTGGCATGCTATATTGCATTGTTATTAGTTGTATTTTCTAGTGGATTGGCGATCTGGAAAGGTATTTAATGTTTTGGGAACGTGATGTCCCATGCATTGAATGCATGTATGTGGGATTTTCGTGAGGATACTGCCCTTCATGATATAGTATTTCACTTGTATGTTTTTTGATATCATGCTTCGAGAGAATATCTCTGCAACCCTAACCCTCAGCTCTCCTGACACTAAACTCGTCATTCTGAGAGAAAGAAGCAAGCACTAAATAAAGGTATGTAGATGTAGCTTGTTTCCATCAAATACATATCGAATTTTGCAGAAATAATTTAGTGATAACTCTGTGTGACTATGAATGAGCTTGCTGCTTGTTGTTGGATTCATTTTATAGCGTTCTTTTTCCTCTAGAAAATGATAGGTTCAATGGATAATCATTGTTTATATATTGTTTTGTTCTCGTCTAAAAAAGAATCAAATATTGTTGAGTCTTACTGGTCTCCAGGGTTTTCTACTTCGGTTTTTTTTTCAATGAAAATATTGAGTCTTGAATCTCTGCCTAATATTGACACAGTTTGAGCATTACCCTAACCTTTCCATAATGAGTTTACTCTTCTTATAAATACCATCTCGATGCAATAATATTTTACAAGCCTGTGTTATATTGTAATACTCTTTGCTTCAAGTCAAGGCTTATGCTTATGGGTTTTTCGAATCCCTTCTTGGGTTTCATTTTTCATATTCTTCTTTCCTAAAGACATGGTCTTTGGCAAAGATCAATTTGTTTTAGATTTTGCTTGACCCAATTTTAAACCCATGCATTGAGTTTGTTTTTTTTTCAAACAAGAAGTTGGGTTATCCTCGATACTTCTGTGTAATGAAGAGTTTGTTTGAAATGGTTTTTCTTTGAGCTGGTAAACCTAGTGCTATTTGATACTATACTCACCTTTTATAGAAAGATAAAAGGATGTTATCTAGTTTGATTTCTGGTCATGGTTGGAAGACGAAGATGGTTGCTTTTGAAGTGATGTATTGAATCGGTTGGGAATGTTTGAATATTTTTGGGCCAAATCATGGTTTTGTTTACACAAAATTATTCGGAAATGGTTAAATCTTTGAACTCAAATTATTTAAAAGATACAAGAATACAAATGTTGTTTGGTGATATTCTGGGCTTAAGGAATTATGTGAATAATTTGTTCATTTGAGATAGAATTTCCCAAACACAGTGTTCACCCTCACTGTGCAAATGAATGATTTTAAATGGTATCTTAAGTTGTGTCAATTTATTGGTTATGTAATATATGGATTCACTGGTTGTTCATATGTTGAGTTTTAAAGATACATCTTGTTTAATGAACCTAACTTGGTCAATTACATTTCACCGCTTTTACAAGATCGGTCTTAACTCAGAATATGGAAAAGATTGATAAAGGTTGTCGAGTGTTGCATATGATTATATATGGTTTTGGATATTGAAATAAGAATGAAATTGATTTTAAGGGCTACATGTTTGGTTTTATATACACATCATCAATTCCTTCATAATTCCATTTTTCATAAATTATTCCCCATTCCCAATTCCATTTATCATTTCAAATGATCATTTATCTTTCCCCTATGATATGAAATTGAGAGTTCCATCTATTTGGTCAAGATTGATATTCAAAGATAAGAGTATTTTGTGGGTGATGTGTTACGAGATCACGAGAAATTATGTTACGAGATATTATTTGACAACTTCAATTTTACTCAGGGCCAAACCCCTTCATATTTTCATTTTCCATGAGTTATTCCTAGCTCCCAGTTTAAACTTCATTTTAATCCATATTTTCCCCATGATGCATACTTGATGATAAAAGATTAGCAATGGTGGGTATTCGATGAGACATTAATGAAGAAGTCGTAGGAGGATAACCAGGCTTCAATTATGATTAATGTAAATTATTTTTGAACATGTGCCATTTCCCCCCCCTGACCATTCTTGCGTTTTCCATACATTACAAACCCTACCATATTCCCTAAATACATTTTTTTCCCATGTTCATAGATAATAATCGTTATATGAGAAGAAGAGGATTGAAAGTCAGAACTAATGTTATCTTGCCCTGTATGTCCATGGCTGCTTGCATGCTTGTTTGTTGTCAAACATAGCTGTTCTAAGTTATGTTACAGAAACAATATTTGATGTTTATTAAGCTATTGTCTGCATGCTCTCACTTTACCTTATACATTTATAGATGGGTTTCTTGAGTAGAAGAAGTGGTGGCAAAGGAAATAGGGGTAGAGGGAGAAGACCAAATGAATTTTGGAGAAATAAAAGACTCTGCTTCTCAATCCATTTCGATGTTGACTCTGAATATTTAATCAACTTCTATAAATTGGTTTCTTGAACTTAGCAGGACAAGGGGCTCTCCAACCCTTTCCTCCACTTGAAAGACCACCCCTTCAACCTCATCCAAATATTTCTAGAATTCGTATACAACCACATATTTCATTACCTCTTGAGATTCCAGCCAATAATGGTTTGGATGAGATTGTCAACCCTCCTCAACATCAAGCCCAAGGATGGCCCACAACCTCCTTGCTATTACCTCCACGTCCTCCAAAGCGATCTACCCTCCATATTACATCAGAGCTTCTCATGCCCACTCTGCTAAGCCATTTAAGAATCTCAAATCTCAAATTCAAGAGCATAAGCCTAGCAAAGGTAAACAACCTTCCCAATATGTCAGCTCTGATCAGTTTGTGACCTCCTCACGTTCAGTCACTTCTCATGTCAAATGTCCAAATATTGAAAGTAAACATATTTGCTTTGAGGACATGCATCCAGAAGCATCACCAATGAGAGTTAAAGCATAAGTGGATGAAGGTTTAGAAGTCATAAAGCCACATGAAAGTAAACATAGGCAAGCTGCCTCACATAAAAAATATGACTTCTGATTTTATAGTGTTATTATGATGTTTTTACTATTGAGGACAATTCTGGTTATCTTTTTGGACAGTGGTATGCTTTGGACAGATTGATTATTCACCATTTTTGGATATTTTTACAGTAGCGTTATTTTTATGATAGTTGATGGTATATTTATTTTGGCATATTGTGGCAGTTTTGACTTAGAGATCAATATGATATATTTATTTTAATAAATATATTTATCATTCGGGAGTCACAAGGATGTTTACAAATGATTCATGAGCTAATTTGTACATATATTGTGCTGATGGTTTAATGGGTGCTTAATGTCATACATTTGTATATTTTCAAGGAAGAACAAGGGGGATATGTTAAGGATTAAACAAAAGATCATTAGGGGGTCCCCACCTATTAGTTAGTATTTATTTTATCCTTATCATTAAATATTATTATTATTTTATAAGTTTTCCCCATTAACTAAAATTAGTTAATGACTTAACTAAAAAAAATTGAACTTCTCAAACTACTTTTAAAAAGGAAAAAAAAAAGATTTCAAGGAACAAACAAAAGGAGAGTTATAGAGAAAACAACTCCGATCAGATATGCTCTTGCTTCTTAAGTGAGATTACTTTACTATTTCTTTCATCTTTGAAATACATAAGTGATAAGGACTTCTTATTGATAGCAGGATTCTACTGAAGGTGGCAATGAGTAGAGCCAAGAATTATTGATTTGTTGATATACTTCACAAGGTTGATCACCTATCTCTGATAGTCTGTGGATTCTTATTAGATTTATGGATTAGTTTTTAGTAATGATTGGGGATTTTGTGCAGAGTTAAGGCAATGACATTTGTGTCCTATCATTTCAACTTTGTTTCATTCTTGGTTTCACTTAATGATACTAGTGGTCTTTGTATGATGTAATATACCATCTTTGACTGCTAAGTCTCGTTTTGGTCCTTATCTTTTGGGTATGAAGAATATTGTTGGTTGTATTGCATACTTGAATAAATAAATTTTTTGGATGGGTTTGAGGTCTCCTTTGAGTGTTTCTGTGTAATCTTTATCGGATTTTTATTTCTAAAGCTGCTAATAAATTATTCAAAATATTTTCTGTTATGAATATTTTACTTTTCTTGACATACTTCAATTATAAAAGATAACATTAATTCCAAGGACATATTTCTTGAGAATTAATTGAAATTTTTGTGAAAGAGGCTATAAACATAGTGTGATAATCTCGACTATTTTTGTCTAGTCAGGTAGAATTCAAAGATGTTGGTATTAGGATAGGGCTATTCCTTTTCATCAACATTTATTTGGCGACCATACTTGGGAAATCTTCAATATTTCTCTGGTATTTGTATCTCTTCACTGTAATTATTGTTAATTTTCTGTATTTAACCATGTTTATTTTTCTTATTATTTTCTGTTTACATCACCATACCTATTGTATGTCGAGTTAACATTGGACAAGGTTTAGATGATCAAACCAACATTTCTTTAACTTTATTCAACACAATTTTGGAAGCAACCCGCTCAAAAACTAAACTTCATCAATCTTGGGAAGTTATTTCTCAAGATATTAGAATTAGAGAACAATGGGAGGCCCAACAAAGGCTAGCCAGAAATCAACCTCCTCATTAAGAAATTTTTCTTATGTCCTCCGGTTCTCATTTTTCTCGAAGAAGGAGAGGTTTGTCTCTAGAAATCAATCTTGTCTCTAAGATAGGAAGAAAAAATGATGTCCTTGAAACCATACAAGGCAAAGATCGTATATCTTTGTCTGATTCTTTTAGCTCTTCGGTATCATTTATCCCTATCACTTACAATATGACATCTTCCGATTCTTTTGGTACTGGTCAATCTTCTTCTTCACAATCCTCTTCCTCTTCCTTAATGGGAAGTATATTCATTCCTCAAATTCCAATTCAATCTACCACTAATCCTTCTAAAGTAATCAGGAAATTCGATTTATTCCAATTTGGGGAGGATGTCACTACTACACCATGGCATGTGTCTTCATCTCTAAATATTGCTCCAGCTACTAATCCCCTTCCCAAATTCAAAGATCATTTGCTGAAATTTTCAGGAAATGACACCATTTCCACAAAAGAACATCTTAGTGAATTTTCTAACGCGTGCCACAATATAGGAGAAAATGATAATGATACATGTATGTGATTATTAATTAATTCTCTAGAAGGGAAAGTTGCTGCTGATTTTTTTGAATTACCTCCTAAAGTCTTTTTGACTTGGGATGAATTAGTTTACTGATCCGGATTTATGAGTGGAACAGAATAAATAACATATTAAATACAATAACACGGAGATACAGAGAACAACAACATATATCCAATGAACAATAACTTCTATTAAATAAAGAAAATAGGTTGAAACTGTAAAATTATAGAATTGATACAACTTGCTCGAATGGTGGTAGCTATCTCTGAGAAGAGATGTGGTTGCTACGTGAATCGGTTTGAGTAGAATGATTATAATGAGGCTCCATAGGCATTTTTAACATTACTCATGAATTCCAAAACCCTAGACATAAAAAAACCTAACCCTAGGAGATGAAACGCCAAAAGTTATGTGGGCCCCGATGGGTAAGTTGGTATCTCAACTCCTGGGGTCATAACTTTTTCATACGACCTTCGTTTTAGGCATGTGATAGCCTGTTGGAAACGTGTTTCCGAGAACTACATATTATGCCATCAAACTCTAACTTTGTCTATAGTTTGACCGTGGCAAGCCAAAAAAACACTGTTTAGGGCCCCAAAACGACCCTGGAAGTACAAAAAGATGTACTAACATGAAAACTTCCAAAATAATCCAAATGGAATAGGTGGGTGGCCACCAATATCCACCTGGATTCTTTGTAGGGCTTCAGGACCGCCCTGGAAGCGAAAAATCCACAACTACAAAGAAATGTCATAATTACAGAGAAACGCGTTGAACTAAAAACTGTCAAGATGAGCCATGTGGAATATATGGGTGGCCACCAATATCCACCTGGATCAATCCTCCCCCCTTAGGAATCAATGGTATCCATTGCGTTGAGTGCCCCCATTAGGTGAGGAAATTTATGCTGAATTTGGCCCCGGGTGAGCCACTTTCCTTGGTGCAGGAGTTTCCCTGCCTTGACAACCCGATAAAGCTAGATCCTCTGCTGGCGAGTGCCCTTGATTTGTGTGTCCACTATCTGTTCAGTGGATGTCTGTTCCATGAAATTAGGGTTGAGATTTGTTGGTTTCAATTGTTCTGTGATCTTCGAGGTGTCCAATAATGGTGGAAAATATGGCTGAAGGAGGTCCACATTGAAGTGGACAAATCTTCCGATGGGGCCCTGTAAGGCGATCTTTCTACAAATGTAACCAGACCTTGTCTCCCACCTGAAACTGGTGTGGTACCTAGTGTTGATCATGGTGCCTCTTGTACTTAGCATTGGATTTATGCAAAATCTCATGGACCTGTTGGCGGATGTGTTGAATCCACTCAATGAATCTGGTGGCTTTGTCGGTTTTAGATTGAACATGTGAAGATTCTTCCTGTGTGGTTGCAAGAGGTAGTGCAACATCAATGGTACGCAAGGGTTGGAATCCCAGCTGCACCTAAAATGGGCTATGGTCAGTGGAGCTATGGAGAACCATGTTGTAGTTGTGCTAAACATAGGGAAGACTCTCATCCCATATATGTGGATGCTTAGAGTTATACATGTGCATGATGTGCATAATCATTTGATTGACAACCTCTGTTTGGCCATCGGTTTGGGGGTGGAAAGAAGTAGATTTAGTGAGCTTGGTGTCCAATAGTGACTAGAGACTTGACCAAAATGTGTTGAGGAACCTGTTGTACTGATCTGAGATGATGGTACGTGGTATCAAAAAATGGACCGACAACCGTTCGAAGAAGATCTTGAGAGTATCTGCCATTGTGATGCTCTTCTTGCAGGCTATGAGAATGGCCATCTTCGAAAATCAATCAACCACCACAAATACACAATCATTGCCTTGCTTGGTGGACAAAAGGCCATACATGTGATCCATTGATATGGATTCCCAAGGCCTCTCGGGAGTAGGAAGAGGGGTGTATAAGCCTTTCTTCTCAATGGATAGCTTGGCAATGGCACATGCAATGCAATATCTAATATACTTTTTGACGTCTTGTCGAAATTTTGGCCAAGAAAAATGTTTTTGTAGAATGGCCACAATTTTCTCCACGCCAAAATGTCCTGCCATCCGACTGTAGTGAGCCTCCCAAATAAACTTTGCACACTCACTTGTGGGAACACAAAGGTGGCCCATATGGCATAACAGTCCATCCTGAATGTGAAAATCGGTGACATTCATGCATGTACCCAAGAGCTGATAAGTGGTGGCGAAGTCAAGGTCATGCTGATAAAGTTGGGGCCACTCAGATGCCTCATGGCCACAAGAATGGAGCACGATGGTGAGTGCAACAATAGGAGGTCGATTGAGGCACTCAGTGACAAAATTTGTGCTCCATGTCTTATACTTGATGTTGAGATGGAATTGATGCAGGTATGTGGACCACTTTTGATGGTGACCATTCTGCAACTTCTCCTATGTCTGTATGAACTATAGAGGCTTGTGATCACTGTGGATGATTGTCTCCTTTCCCAGAATGCAATGTTTCCATTGGCGACAAGATTTCACAATGGAATACATTTCCTTGTCACGTGTGGGGTATTTCTGGATGGTATCTGAGAGTGCTTCACTATGGTATGCTACTAGATGAGGGTGCCAAGTGAGAACTACGCCTACAACATAGTCAGAGGTATCGATATCAATTTTGAACGATTGTCGCATATCATGTAAGGAGAGTACTATAGATGAGCACACGTGATGCTTCAGAACATTAAATGTTTATTGTTGTGCCTTCCCCCATGCAAACTTTTCCTTGCCACCACCCTTGGTTACTTGGATGAGGGCCCATGCAATATGGGAGAATCCCAACACGAACCTTTGGTAGAAGTTGGAAAGTCCCAAGAAGCTCTAAAGCTCGGTTAGTGTGGTCGGGGCTGGACAGTAAGGGATAGACAGTCGTGAATGAATTGGATCTTATCTAGATCCACATGTAGCCCATTCTCATCAACAATGTAGCCCAAGTATTGGACCCTGCTCATGACAAAGGAGCACTTTTCCAAGTTGGCATATAGCTTGTGCTACCACAGAGTGCTCATAACCTGTTGAATATGTTGCATGTGCTCCTCCCAATTTCTTCTGAAGATGAGGATGTCATCCAGATATACCACCACAAAGAGTTTGCGAAGGGTCTCAATATATCATCCATCAATCTCATGAAAGTTGTTGGTGCATTTGTTAAGCTAAAGGGCATGACTAGCCATTCGAAGAGACCTTATTTAGGTTTGAAAGTTGTCTTCCATACATTAGTCGGTTCGATGGGAACCTGGTGCTAGCCAAACTTTAGATCAATCTTGCTGAAGAACTTTCCCCCCTTGAGTTGGTTAAAAAGGTCATCAATTCGAGGAATTGAGAACCGGTTCCTAATAGTGAATTTGTTTAATGCTCTGTAATCAATGTAGAGATGCTAGGTCCCATCTTTCTTCTACACCAATGCAATCGAGCTTCTGCAAGGGGAGGAGTTGGGTCAGATGTTCCCCTTTTGAAGTAGCTCTTGGATCTGGCACTCGATTTCATCATTTTCCATCAGGGAACGATGATAGATCAGTCCATTAGGCAGAGGTGCATCGAGGGTTAGATCAGTTGGATGCTTGACTTGGCAATGTGTCGGTACCCCAATGGGTGAGGAGAAGATGTCTCTATACTCTTCCATGATCCTGTCCACTTGCTTCTGCTGCAAAGAGAGGCTCTCTATAGAGTTCACATATGTGGCAACAACCTTCTTCTCATTGTGAGCACGAATCACAAAGAAGACAAACTTCTCGGTCTGTGAAATGACCTTACTGCATTTCTTAGCAGAGATTAAAGAAATAACGGTAAGGGATGCTACCTTTGGTATCCTGTACAATTGTCTACCCAAAGCAATAATAACATTGTGGGGTCTAGACTCATACACAACATGTCACTTCCACAAATATGAATGGCCTAAAATAACATCACAAATTTCAAGGGGAGAAATATCACACACTACCTTGTCTTTGAAGGGCTTGATGTCGTAGGGAAGATGACACTGTTGGTTGTTGTGGAGATCTATTCCTTGGCGAAGCCAGCTGATGGTGTAGGGCTGTAGATGCGGTGTTATTGGCAAGTCCAACCGCTTGATGAACTATGTCGAGATTAGGTTCTTCTAATTGCCGCTATCGACAATGAAATGAAGCCGAGCTCCCCTTACCCACATATGTGAGTGAAAGAGGCATTCCCCTTCCTATGGTTCTTCTGGTTCACTTGGCTGGACTTTGGTGGTAGCGATAGTGGCACTGGGTTCGGGAACGATAATCCACTTCCCACTTTATGGATTTGATTCAGATTCAGAATCTGCCTCTAACTCGGAAGCTTTCAGCTTGACCACTAGTGAATGCCTCGAGCGACATTCTTCAGTGTTGTGCCAAGGGATTTTATGGTATTCACACCACTTTCCCGTGTCCTTATTTGACTTATCATTACCCTTCTTGGGTTGCAGCGTAGGCTAGTTGGCCTGGGAGTGGCCATATTTTCTTTGTCCCTTGTTTGGGGGGTTGGGACCACCTTTTCCCTACTTTGACTGTGAGGAATTTGCAGATCCAAACTCTTGCCTCTTCTGCTGAAATTTTTGCTTGATCTTGACAACATATCTATAAGCCTCACCTAATGATGCAATGTTTAGAAACTCCATTTCTGTTTGAATGTATCTATGCAGACAACCACGATATTGGAGCTCCAGATGTCATTCAAAGTATTTTATACCCTATTTGGTGCATAGAGTATGGAAAATATTGGTGAAATCTGGTACTATTTGGTCCCTTTGATCCAGGTAGATATTGGTGGCCACCCACCTGTTCCAACTACCTCCTCTTGTCATTTTTTGCACAATACATTCTTCTTTACTTCTTTTTAATTGTGAGTTATACACTTCCAGGGTTGTCTGAAGCCCTACACATCTTCCAAGTGGATACTGGTGGCCTCCCACCTAATCCAACTGGCTTATTTTGTATGTTTTCATGTCAACACATCTTGTTGTACTTCCAGGGCCGTTTTGGGACCCTAAACAATGTTTTTTGGCTTACCACAATCAAACTGTAGACAACGTCAAAGTTTGACGACATAATGTGTATTTCTCGAAAATAGCTTTCCAACGGGCTATCACGCTCCTAAAACGAAGATCGTATGCAAAAGTTACAACCCCAGGAAGTTAATATACTAACTTACCTAAACGTGGCCCACATGAATTTTGGCGTTTCATCTCCTAGGGTTAGGTTTTTGGATGTCTAGGGTTTTTCCATTCCTTTTTATCATAAAAAGGTCTTCATAGCCTCATTGTAATCATATTCTGGTGAATGAGCGTAGCCGTCATATCTCTTCTCGGAGATAAAGGTGCCACCATTATAGCGAGTCTTGCACTCTATATTTTTACAGTATCTTTACAATTCTTTTATTAATAGAAATCAAGTATTGTTGTATTTCTCTATTTCTAGAAATTTTCATTGTAATTTATCTACTTTCATTTTGCTCCGAAAATAAACCAGGATTAGTGGTATCAGAGCAGGCTGTTCTTGATCATTTTTCAACACATGTCCCCGACGAGGTTCGAGTATAGCCAGTTGGGTCCCGAGTTTTTTCTCCATTGAGGACAATCACTCTCGCATGCCCAAGAAACCCTTGATGGTGCTATAAAATAAAGACAATGAAGTAGAAGATTCTATTAACCTTTTGCTTGAGCAAGATCTCGCGTGACAGAGGGACGAAATGATGGAGAATTTTTCACACATTCTTCAATGCTTGCTGACAGAAACAAGCACATCTTCATCAAGCGGTCATTTTGGAGGAACCTCTCCCTTCAAGGTACAAGTTAATTTTGATATTCCCATATTTGAAGGTCAGATAGATGCAGATGCCCTAGAAAAATGGTTAAATCTATTAGAAGGTTATTTCTCTGTTCAAATTTTTTTCGACAGGGAAAATATCATCTTCGCACTCCTCAAGGCTCTCCCCCATGTCAAACATTGGTGGGAAAATTACTGGGAGAAAAGTTTCACAGAGGAATATGGAATATATGGGACTGAGCCCACTTGGGATTTTTGTGTGGATGCGGTCAAAAAACAATACTATCATGTTGATAACTATGAATACCAATGCATGAGATGGACCACACTATGGCAAGAGAAGAGCCAAACAATGCTCGAGTTCACAAATACTTTCCATACCTTGCACACCAAGATGGGTATCAAAGAATCCGAGTGATATTTGGTTTCAAAATAGTGTGGGGCTCTGCATAGGTACATCCAAACCGAAATGGATTTCCTAAACATCTCATCACCGGGAGTTGCCTATCGATATGCTATCAAAATAGAGCAAAAATTTTGGCACCAGAACAAATAGGAATTTAGGTCTGCAAATATGAAACAACCAAAGAATGGTAAATATGACCCTAACCAACAACCTCTAGACAACCAGTACAAGAAACATGAAACAAATGGTAAAGTAAAGAGGAAGAATGACACTGGGAAGTGGTGTGACTTCCACAAAATCCCCTGGCACAACACCGATGAATGTCACTCAAAACAGTCATTGGTGGCCGAGGTCAAATATACGGAGCCGAACTCGGATTTAGAATCCGATCCAAAAAATATTGAAAACAAACAGATCATCGACGCATATCCCATTGCTACTGTCGCAACCACAACAATTCAGCTCGAAGAACCAGTAGATCCTGAAGAGGGGGAACGCCTCTTCCATTCACAGATTTGGGTGAAGGCGACCCCATTGCATTTCATTGTTGATAACGACAGCCAGAAGAAACTCATCTCAGCTAAGGTCATCAAACAATTGGGGGTTTTCGACAACACCACACCCACAACCATACAACATTGGGTGGATTCACCATTGACGATATCTTCGTGTCAACCAACATTGTCGCCTATTCTATGACATCCATCCCTTCAAGGATGAGGTAGTGTGTGATATTTCCCCTCTTAATGTTTGTGATTTTGTTTTGGTCCAACCATATATGTGGAAACATCATTTTGTCTATGAGTCTAGACCCCGTAGTGTCATTATTACAATGGGAGGTCAGCTCTACAGGATACCAAATGTAGTTTCGACCACTACTCCACCAAAACAACACTGCAAGGTAATCTCTCATACTGCAAAATTCATCCTCTTCATAGTCTGTTCAAAGGATGTACAAAATACCACTACAACAACTACAACCTCAACACCTTCTATCTAGCAAAAACAAATTGTAGAAGAGACAAAAGATATTGTTTCTTCACCTACAATGGTGCCTACACAATGCCCCATCCAACCTAGATACAACAGGTTGGTGGAACATATTGAACCCCTCCAACAACAGGTTTGTGATAGTTGTCCACAATCCAAGAAGCACAAATTCTCCAACAAGGCACGCAACTCACCAAGTTTTAGATTTAGGAAATGCTTTCCCCTCTTCCCTGGGCGCTCAATGCAATTGAGACCATTCCTTCCTAAGGGGGGAGGATTGATCCAGGTAGATATTGGTGGCCACCCACCTGTTCCAACTGGCTCCTCTTGTCAATTTTTAAAATAGCACGTTCTTCTATACTTCTTTGCAATTGTGGGTTCTACACTTCTGGGGTTGTCTTAAGCCATACACATCTTCCAGGTGGATACTATTGTATGTTTTCAACTAGATTATTTTGTATGTTTTCATGTCAACACATCTTGTTGTACTTCCAGGGCCGTTTTAGGCCCCTAAACAGTGTTTTTTTGGCTCGCCACAGTCAAACTATAGATCGAGTCAGAGTTTGATGATGTAATGCATAGTTCTCGAAAAGACCTTTCCAAAGGGCTATCACGTGCCTAAAACGAAGATCGTATGCAAAATTTATGACCCTGGGAAGTTAATGTACTAACTTACCCAAACAGGGCCCACATGACTTTTGGCGTTTCATCTCCTAGGGTTAGTTTTTGATGTCTAGGGTTTTGACATTCCTATTTATCATAAAAAGGTCTTCAAAGTCTAATTGTAATCATCTTCTAGCAAATGAGCGTAGCCATCACATCTCTTCTCAGAGATAAAATTGCCACCATTCTAGTGAGTCTTGAACTCTATATTTTTACAGTCTCTTTACAATTCTTTCATTATTAGAAATCAAGTATTGTTGTATTTCTCTGTTTCTGGAAATTTTCATGAGTATTTCATTGTAATTTCTCTACTTTCATTTCATTCCGAAAATAAATCTGGATCACCCTTTCCTGACCCAACTTGGTCCATCTTGTGTACTCATCCTCGTAGCTTCCAACATGGTAGTATTGTTCTTTAATGGAATCCTTGAAGGAATCCCATGTGGGGATGACCACAGCTATTTCATATTCCTCTACGACCCTTTTCTCAGAGTAAGTATCCCACTAGTCCTTAACATGGGGGATGACCTTGATGAGTGCAAAGTAATCTTTTCCCTATCGGAAAAATTGTGGACCGAAAAGTACCTTTTGAGAAAATTCAACCATTTATCTAAAACATCCACATCTATCAGTCCTTCAAATAATGTAATATCAAAATTTACTTGTACCTTGAAGGGGGTTGCAAGGCTGCTTGATGAAGATGCGTCTCATGTGGGAAACTACTGAAGGATATGTGAAAAGTTGTCCATCATTTCGTTCCTTTGTCGTGCAAGGGATTCCTCGAGTGATAGTTTAAAATAATCTCCCGCTCCATCATATTTCTTCTCATCCCCCATGAGTTGTGGTCGGGTTCAACACGATCGATATTACAAAGGCTCGACTAGTTCAAGTCCCAACTTTTTGTACCCAGATCTTGCCGGGGACATGCACAAAGAAAAACAAATGAACAACAGATCGCTCTGATACCACTGATCTAGATTTATGAGCAAAATGAAATAAATAACAGATTGAATACAATAAGATAGAGATACAAATAACAACAACAGATATCCAGTGAACAACAACTTCTATTGAATAAAGAAAATATGTTGAAATTGTAAAACTGCAGAATTGAAACAACTCGCTCGAATGGTGGTAGCTATATCTGAGAAGAGATGTCGCTGCTACACACATCCATTTGAGTATAATGATTACAATGAGGCTCCAAAGGCCTTTTTAACATTAATCATGAATGCCAAAACCCTAGACATCCAAAAACCTAACCCTAGGAGATGAAACACCAAAATTTATGTGGGGCCCGATGGGTAAGTTGGTACCTCAACTTCCTCGTATCATAAATTTTGCATACGACCTCCATTTTAGGAGCGTGATAGTCTGTTGGAAAGGTCTTTTCGAGAAATACACATTACTTTCAAACTTTGACTCTGTCTATAGTTTGACTGTGGAAAGCCAAGAAAATACTGTTTAGGGCCCCAAAATGGCCCTAGAAGTACATAAATATGTACTAACGTGAAAACTTCCAAAATAAGCTAGTTGGAATAGGTGGGTGGACACCAATATCCACCTAGATGTTGTGTAGGGCTTCATGGAATCCCTGAAAGTGTAGAACCCATAATTACAAAGAAATGTCATCATTACAAAGAATCGTGTTGAACTAAAAAATGTCAAGATGAGCCAGTTGGAATAGGTGGGTGGCCACCAATATCCACCTCGATCATTTACTGGTTTAAATCAACATATGGGCAGCCCAAGAATCCAACAGATTTTTTAAAGGATTATAATAACATTGATTTTACAAATGATGCAATTATTAAATCTTTCAATCTTATATCCACCAAATTATACAATCAAATCCCAAAAATGATCTGTCCTCATAATCAAGATGCTTTCATTCAGTACTATAATGCCTTGTCCTCTTCTTATTGTCATAGGTTAGAAGAGAAAAATGTGACAATCCTAGGGTTTGCACTCCAAACTTGTTCGAAGTATGAAGAGAAAATGGAAAGAACAAGTCTTCCTAAGGAAGATTTTTTTAAGCAGACTGAAGTGTCGACTGTCCTGCAACGAGTTCAAAATATGAGCAGTCAGATGATTGGTTTTGAAAGGAAAGGGATCACTACCAATTCAATCCATATTGAATCCTCGTCTCAAGTTGTTTTGAGAAATCAACCTATTAATTATTTACCATATAATCAACAAAAGGATATTCTCTCTAAAGCTTGGTGTAACTTTTGCGATGACAATCATAAAGAGAGCACTTGTGAAGTTTAGAAAAAAGCATAAGAAAGAATATTTGGAAAAATAAATGAATCAATTGTCATTGCTTAGATTTTGTTCATGAAGAAGATGCAATGTTAGTAAACACTTGAATTAAATCTTATAATGACAAGGGAAAGGGTGGAAATCCTAAAACTACCTTTTCCTCTAGCTCTTCTTCTCCGAGTGTAAATCCTTAGGCTGATAGAGTAGTGCAAAGTCAAGGGTTTTCAACCTCTTTACCTTCATCAAAGTATAACATACTAAAAAAACTAGCTAACATAAAAGCATATGCAACTCTCCTAGACATGGTCGTTGTCCTCGAACAACAACACCATCTTAAATTTTTTATGGAAGCTAAAACTTTCTCGGTAGCTAGTTTATCTGAAAACCTTGATGAAGAAGACTCACATGTAAATAGATTAGGTGTAAATAATTTAAAAAATTATGTTAAGAATCCACCTTTTTATATTTCTATAAATATTTTTGATAGGATAGCTCGTTGCTACCTAATAGATGGTAGGTCCGAACCTAGTGTAATGTCCAAGATTATTATGGAATAACTCGACCTCTCTTGTACAAATGAAAATGTGAGAAACATGTTGTCCTATAATAATCAACAACAATCTACAATTGATGAGATTAAAAATGTAACTTTAGTCCTTTGCGCCCATCCAGAGATCAAGACCACTTTGAATATACAAGTCATTGATATGCTTGTTAAGAATTATTCAATCATTTTGGGTAGAGATTGGCAGGCTTCAACGAGTGGTTACTTATCTTTAAATGGCTCTCATTTTCCTATTCCCAGAAATGGGAAGAATATAATTATGTTAAGGGAAGGATGAATTTCACCATACATCGAAAAGGTTCCTCAGTCAAATGTAAACTTTATTGATGAAGATATGGTTATTTATTCAATTTTCAATGATGAAGATGACAATTCTCTCGAGCAACTCTATGATTATGAAGACGGTATGTGGCATATGCACTTTGATGGTGCATTTTCAAATGAAGGTAGTGGGGCAGGCATTGTCTTATATTCACATGTAGGCAAAATTCATAATGTTTCTTATAGACTTGAATTTGCCTGTACAAATAATGTAATTGAATTTGAAGCCTTATTGTTAGGCATTGAAAATGCTTATAATTTAGATTGTGGTCATCTTACAATTTTTAGAGACTCGGAACTTGTTGTCAATCTGGTACGAAAAAATTATACTCCTACTAACAAGTTACTGAAAAGATACACCCAAGTTGTTTGAGCATTGATCCAAAATCTATTGTCTTTTAACATCACTCATATTAAAAGGGACTTGAATTCTATTGTTGATAGGTTAGTTATTTTTGTAGCTTCTCCTACAAGACAATTACTTCCTCAAAAACACGATTGTACATTCTTGTCCTTATATAGACCTCATCTTCCTAACAATGTGGAATCTTGGTGGGTCTTTCCCGATGATAAAAGCATTTGTGATTTCTTGCAAAATGATCTCTATAAGCCTAAGGAAATAATTTCTCTTGAAGATAATAAATTTACTAAATGCTTGACTCCTCTCAAGAACTCATTTTTAACACGTGATGTTGGAAACCATGATGATAAGAAAGAAGAGGAGTCAAAACGAAAAATAGGGGATTTGATTCCCTTGAACATTGGAACTCCTGAACAACCAAAATTTTAAAAGTTGGAGTACAATGTTTTAAAGAAGAAAAAACTAAATTCATCGATTTATTCCGTGAGTTTAAGGATGTTTTTGCCTGGTCCTATGAGGATCTTCATGGTTTCGATCCTAGTATTATCCAACATACTATTCTAATTAAGGAAGAAGCAAAACTAGTTTGGCAGAAACAAAGACCTATGAATCCCGTGCTTGAAGCAACCATCAGAAAGGAAGTGGAAAACTTGTTGAATGCTCATATTATCTTCCCAGTCAAATATTCTGAATTGGTATCTAATCTTAATAATACCAGGGTAGAAAATAAACATATGTTATATCTCAATTATACTTAGGTTAACCTAAGTAGAAACTTTCCAAGAGTCATAATCTCGAAGAGTTCAAGAAGGCCAAACCACCCTCCTTCGACAGTGAAATAAAGAAAGGGGAGGAAGCAGAGGCCTGGCTGCTTGGACTAAAGAAGTATTTCAGAGTCCATGACTTCTCAGAAAATTTGAAGGCCTGAGTAGCCACCTTCAACTTGAATGGAAAGGCTTCCATTTGGTGGGAAGACCTTAAGAATGTAGAAGGGATTCACGAAGAAGACCTGTCTTGGGAATGGTTTGAGAAATACTTCAGGAAGAAGTATCTGTCGGAAAAATATTTCGATGAAAAGACCAAAGAATTCTATGAACTCAAGTTGGGGCAACTCACCATAGAGGAATATGTCAGCAGATTCCTCGAGTTGCTGAGGTATGTACCCTACATAAAAGTAGAAAAAGCAAAGGTGCAACAATTCATCAGTGGACTACCTAAGGACTATCAAAACATGATTGAATTTGACGAACTGAAGACCCTAGAAGGCACTATCTGAAAGGCAAGATATTGTCACGAACAGTTTGGACATCAGACAGAACCTCGTGAAGGCTGGAAACCGAAGAATAGTTCGAGATTTCAGAGAAAGGGGATTAAATCCCCAAGATTTAAGAACTATAAGAAGAAATCAAGGATGAGCTTCCCAGCACAGAGTGTACACCAGTAGAACTTTCCCTCCTTGGGCAGAAATAAAACTTCTAGATCTGTACCAGTGAAGGCTGATAACCCAAAGAGAGAACCGTTGAAATGTTGGGGTTGCGGAGAAGAACATCTACTGAGAGATTGTCCACACCAAAAACAGAATAGTCAGAGGATTTACAACATCCAGGAAGCTACCACCGTCAATGATATGGCCAGAAGTGTGCCGCAAATTTATGCAGCCTTGGATAATCACCAAGTCGACCACCAAGCTTCAGTGGTGGAAATAAAAGGTATGATTTCTAACAGTCTAGTGTCTATTCTGATTGACCCTGGTTCAAACTTGAGTTATATAGCCCCTAAGACTGTTGATAAGTGTAAACTACAGCCACATAAACCTACCAAGCCATGATTGGCACAGTTAGCCACTGGCACCAAAAGAAAGGTAGCAGAGGTCATACCAACCTGCCATTTAATGTTGGATGAATTCCCCACCCAAGAAACCCTTAACATATTACCCTTGGGATCGTATGATCTGTTGATTGGTATGGATTGGCTAGCTTCCCATAAAGCCAGATTGGACTGTTACCATAAAACCTTAGAATGTGTAAGTAAAGAAGGAAAAAGGATAACCCTTCAAGGGATCTGAAAACCTATCTCGGTGAGACAAATATCAACTCTACAAATGAGAAGGTATTGTCGAAAAGGATGTCCCCTATATGTAATACAGGTGTTGAAAACAATTGAAGGCGACAAACCAAGCCTCGAAGACCACCCCACACTGAGAGAATACAGAGATGTATTTCTGGAAGAGGTACCAGATTTACCTCCGAGAAGGGACATCGAATTCTCGATAGAACTTGCACCGAGAGCGGTGTCGGTGTCTAGGACACCCTACCGGATGAGCACACCTGAACTAGTTGAACTCAAATTGCAATTGAGAGAAATGATGGATAAGGGCTATATCCGGCCCAACGTGTCTCCATGGGGAGC
>JZKD02S1675150.1:993254-1028575 GCA_000966675.3 Picea glauca | reverse complement strand
TATGGCACCCAAATTGGAATATGAAATTGGAATACCAATTCTAGTGGCAAGAGCAAATGGATTGGATTATGCTTTTACTCAGGGGGAAGATACTGTGTTAGCTGTAATGGCACAGACTTGCGAAATCTTGAAATAGTATAGTATATTTAGAATTCGATGTTTCGGAGTTTCGACTCTTGTGCAACAGAGGTGCGCGACCTCCTGTTCTCGCATATCGCGAAATCCCGATGGATGAGACCCCGAAATGACAATAGCGCAGATGAGTTATGGTGTTTCGGTACTCAGGATACCTAAGGGTAAGATCCCTTGTACTCGCCAGTCACGAAGCCCCGAAGTATGAAACCTCGAAATAAGTATAGCCTGGATAAGTTCTGACGTTTCGGCATTTCGGCACCCGAGATACCTAAGGGTAAGTTCTCTTGTACCCGTTAGTCCTGAAATCCCGACTTGCGAAACCCTGAAAGGAGTTTAGAGGGTATATGAGCTTCGGAGTTTCGGCTCCCGGAAATCCGAAGGGTATGAACCCCCGTCTTCATACATCACGAAATCTCGGTACGTGAAGCCCCGATAGGTGAGATCCCGAAGCGGCTTGGTGTGAATAGGATTTTGGTTTTCGGGGTTTGAAGAGTCGAAGAACTCGATTCCCTGGCATTTCGAACTCCCGATTCCCGAAGTCCCGAAATGCGAAAGGCGCTTCTTGGCTTAGCCCGGGGTCACAACTGATGGACACATGGGAGTCAATTCTATGCTTGGTGTGTGAGTTGTACAAGATGGATCTTCAACGAAAGAACTAGTGAATTGGTGTGGTGAAGGTCCCGATTGGAGGACCTATCTTACGCTAGAACCTCGTAGGAATTCGGGACTCTGTTCCTCGGAGAAGAGAAGGAAAAGCTGAAAATCTTCTAGTCCCGTGGTGGGTGTGTTACAAAGATATTCTACCAAGACAAGATCGTTTATAGAAAGATGGAGCACCTCTTTTGAAAGGGAGTCAACATCAGAATTTTAGTCCCTGTAGATATGAGAAAATTGTATATCATCAAAAGTTATGGCAATGGAATGCAACTTCTATCCTAACAAAAGAAGATTCAAATGATGAAGTTGTGTCCAATTGTTCATCCATCCAATGCATAATTAGAGTCACCATAAATATGACAATTGATGACCCTCTTGACTATTGCCAACTTTAGAAGCACACAAAGAGCATAGAATTTTCCCAAATTGTTGGAGCCGAATCCAATGTTGGATCTCCCTAGAAAGTAGTATGCATGAATTAGATACAAGGTGAAATCTAGATCACATTTATTTTCCGGGCCTTGATAGGCCCTGTCAAAGAACCCCCATGGCTTGGAATTATTGATGCAAAGAGGAGTGAGCATTTTGGGAGCTTTAATAGAAGGGGTATACTTACAATATTGAACTAGAGAAATAACTTGTTGTGAGACTTTAATGGTCGGGCACAATTTTTTTTTGAACAAGAACTCATTATGAGCCAGCCATAATACCTAAGAGACTAATAATGGCAGAAATTTCCATCGAGATAACCTTGTGTTTGAGAAAAGTTCTTTGAAATTATTAGAAATACTATCCTTTGCTGAGAGCATTAGAGTACCTGCGTGCTTCTCCATTTCAGCCCAAACTTGTTTGGAAAAGGCACAATGTAGGAAAAGGTGAGTATTTGTTTCCTCCACCTGGAAACAAAGTTGGCGAATTCCTAGACCCCGATGTCCAATTTTTTGAAGATGATCCCAAGTTAAAGCTCTTCCTTTGAGAATCAACTAGAAAAATAGGATGGCCTTCGGGGGTCCTTTGATTTTCTAGATCTATCTATACCACCATGAAGGATTATCTTCATCACAATCCAACAAAGAGGAGTATCCAAGGTTGGTAGAGTATGACCCGCTAGACTGTGGAAAGGACCAAGTTAATTCGTCATGATTCTTCGATAGATGAATGTGTGTTTTCTGGAGAGATGAGGTGTAATTTGAACAATAACGCATCCAGGTGTCATCGAGATCCAAGTCTACGGAAGTGAGCCACACTTGATTCCAAATTGACTACACCTCGCTATTATCCAATTGGTTCAGAGTGTAAATACCTTTCAATCCGGGAGTCTAAATATGTTCTTCCTCCAATAATACTTTACCATCACAACCAACGATCACATTAGAACCAATCCTCACTTTTATACCATTAATGACCTTTTGAGATAGATAATTGTCGATTACTAGAAAGGCTTGAGAAAAATCCCTCCACTGCGATGGTTTAGTCGGAAGGTGCTTATTCTTAAGGCGAATCCAATCCACTACTGAGAGAGGAGAAATATATTTAGCAATCAGAATTATTTTCAGAGGCTCTCTTGTGTGAGAAATGTTGAACACACCGACCACACTTAGAGGGGGGGTGAATGAGTGTGGTTCTCTTTTTTAAACTTCCCCTTCACAAAACTCCTTAGTTAGCAATCACCATTTATTCATCACTTATTACTGTCATTTATAACTAGTCAAATGTGAACATATATCAACAACATATATCATCAACAAGTCATCACCACAAGGAACACAAAGAACACAAGATGTATGTACAATTTTATTTTAATTACAGACTGCAATCCTTGGGTTATCAACAACAACTGAATAGAGTTACAACTCCACAAGAGAAACAACTCTATAATGCAAGACTCAGCTTACACAACTCAACACCAACTAAGAAGAGAATCAATCCTCAACAGATACCAATTTGTTAACAAGTACACGGTCTGTCAGTAGTGCAACACGCGTATGTATGCGTCCTACCAGTAGTACAACTCACGTATGTACGCGACCAGTCTGTATTACAACCTGCGTATGCCTTCTGAGTAATTAGGGTTTTCTCTCTATGAAAAACTCAGATCCTTTATAGCCTTTAGTCACATCCACTTCTGTCATTCACTGTCCGATCTGAACCAGAACCAATCTTAACACATCTATGATCTCCAACAACTTACTCATCCTCCTCATACAATATGAATGCAACTTAATCATGTATAAGTAACATGTATACTATGGCAATCATATCAATACTGAAACATAAGAGTGTTGCTCACTCCATCAACCAACACAAACCAAATCACAACAACCATACCAATAATGCTTCAAGCATTCAACATACAATATGCAAGGGTATCCATCAAGACAACTATGTAACCATACCAGAGTTTCTATGGCAGATTTGGGCCCATAGAATGCAGATCTGGAACTTGCTTCAGCCTTCAAGAACCTGGAATCAACTCAAACTCAAGTCTCCATGACTTCATCCAACTGTACACTCTCTGCCTTCCTTCATCCCGTGTGTGTACGCGTCCTACCTCATTGTAGCCCGCGTATGTATGCGCTCTGGCCCACTGTTGCTCGCGTACTCCTTCAGAAACTAGGGTTTATGAACTTTCGAAACTTTCACCGTCGTGATCTCAGACTTACGAAACTTTGATGCATCCATGAGATCCTTCAAACAATCTCTCTCCCAGAATAGATCTTCAAGATATGTTCAAGAGATATATATCACAAGAGACCCTTGCCTCTTATTTATACTCTCCAAGTAGCTTCCTTAGAAGCATCTTCTAGGTCACTTTGTCCACATAACCACTTTGTCCACATAGTCACTTTGTACAACTTTGCCCAATAGCTACTTGTCCATGTATCCAATAGCCACTTAACCCGTTTTCCTCCTTTTAGGTTTAACCACTTCCCATAATTAGAAAGTTATCCATTTACTTTATTATTTAAATAATCTTCCTTGACTTTGTCACTCCACTTTATTGTTTAAATAATCCTCTTTGATTTTGTCACTTCACTTTAATATTTGAATAATCCTCCTTGATTTTATCAATTCACTTTATTATTTAAATAATCCCCCTTCTTTGCAAGCACTTTGACTTCTTTGACCTTTTGGGGCTTCAAGCCAACATATGAGGGTCCTCCAACTTCGTAAGGCCATAACTCTCAAACCGTGAGGAGTTATGTGACGTTCCACATACCACTTAAAATGGCATGAAAAACACTATGCATCTAGGATAGTTTTACTGACAAATTCATTGATCTTCATCTCATTATTCCACAATTAAGTATGGGTTCTCTAACCATACTTCTAGGATAACTCAATCACAAAGCTTCTTCCCATGAGGGCTTTCACCATAAGGGGACCACTTCAAAATTCATCCATTTGTACACCTTATTAAGACAATAATGAGTCATCTTTACATCAATCCAACTATGCATCAATATAAATGAAACCACATCGATCCATCTTCATCTATGTATCGTCTATGAATGACAAATCATTGATCCATCTTCATCTATGCATCATATATCAATGACAACTCATTGATCTATCTTCATCTATGCACAACATCATATGACTAGGACTCCACTTGATGTCAAGGACAATACATAATTCATTAATATACTATGACAAGATATTGTTCCTCTGACATCAATCCTTTGGCATCAAACCTTTGACATTAATCGATCAATCACTCAATCCTTTGACATCAACCCTTTGACATCAATGACAACATGATTCAACAAGAAATACCCAAATAGATCTTGCAACAAGGGCCTACCCAAACTTAAATCCATCCTTTAGACCCCAACCACCACATTCTTTGGGCTTTGTAAGACATTTCCAACTTACCAAATGGAGACCCTTATATTCCAAATTGTTTTTCCAGAGGTAATTGAAGCAATATTTTCTAATCTGGGTAAGTATTCCTTTAGGAATCTAAGCCATGAGATTCCAATAAATAGGGATCGCTTCCAAAGTTGATTTAATGAGTACTAAGCGACCTCCCTTGGAGATCAAAGGATTGCACCATAAGTTCACCTTTCTCTCCTCCTTAGAAACTGACCAAGACTAGTCCGCAATGCCATATTTCTTAGGCTTAATGGCATATCCCAAGTATTTGATACCATCCCCTATTTCCTTATGCAAAAATAAAAAAGAGTTAGAGAACAAGGCACTACAGTATTCGCTACCAGTAGGAAGATAGATGGCATATTTCCTTTCATCGATAATCATCCTTGTTGCTGCACTGAAATGGTTTACTGTATTCTTTAAGGTATGGCAGTCTGCAACAACATAATGAAAAAATATTAATACATCGTCTACAAATATTAAATGAGTGAGTATTTTCATAGGCCCAAATGTGATTCCATAAAAGGCATGGGTTCTACGAGATTCTATCATGGCTCGACTTAGACCTTCCATCACCAAAATAAAAATATAGGGGGATAAAGGACAACCCTTTTTCAGCTCCCTACCCAATTTGAAGAACGATAATTCAACACCATTAATTAAAAGTGCAAAGGAGGCTGAAGTGACTCCCGCCATAATGCACTTAACAATCTATAAATCAAAACCAATTTGTAACAACAATAAGTTGAGAAATAACGAGAATCTATCAAAATATTTTGATAGATCAATTTTGAATATTGACACATCATTTCTTTTTGTTTTGATAGTATGGAGTCCTTCCTATGCTACTCCGATGGATTCATGAATTAATCATCCTTTCAGAAAGTCGAATTGTTCTTGGGAAATGAATTTGGAGAGCAAAGGCTTCAATCACAATGCGATGATCTCAGAATAAATTTTATAGAGACTGTTGCATAGTGCAATGGGTTGAAAGTCTTCGAAAGTGGAGGGAAGATATGATTTTGGTATCAACGCTAGAAAGGTAGTGTTTATGTTTTGTTTTATTTTTCCCTTCGATCTAATTTCTTCCATGACACATAGTATATCCTTTCCCATAAGCTAAAAAAAATCTCGGTAGAAATCTATAGTCCAACCATCAGGGTCGAGACTTTTGTCTAATCCAAGACACCACAAAGCTCTTCCTTAGCAATATCCCTAAAAGATTCTCTATTGTCATCCTCTTCAATCATCTTTGGAAAAAGTCTTAAAATATGCAACATATCCTCAATGGATTCATCCTCTTTCTTAGAAAATAGTTCTTTGAAATGCCACACCCCTGGTTATGCAAGCTTTGAGAAGCCCTTTTTCTTGTTTCCAAGTTGATCCTCTAGTTCCCAAATATTATTGCAATTTTTCCTATGATTTGCAATTTTTTGGAAATACTTAGTGTTATGATCACCCGCTTCTAGCTAGAGAATGTGACTCTTGAGGCACCATGTCTATAACTTCTCAATTATAATAGAGTGGTGTTTGGATTCCAACAATTTGCAACATTCCCTTACCTCTGTTAACACTTGGAAATTTTCTTTGGGTTGTATCAAAGAAACCCCAAGGTAACCATTTCAACCAGCTTTAGATTGTATTATGACCTATACAACCAGAGAGGGCTCTCTCAGATGTCTAATGATTGGTAATAGCTCAAGGGATTCATCAATAAACACACATAGGTCAGATTCTGATATAAGATAGGTTTTTTGTTTTGTTTTAAAGAGATGGTAGGACAAACAAGAGATAAAGTACCATTGGGAAATGGAGTCAAATTCTGAAATACTATGAAGATTAACACATGTATGTATTCCTGAGGGAACAAAGGAAAAATAAGCACACCTTTTCAACAATAAACAACATTTAGATGATGGCAAGCCGGAGATAAGAAAATACCATTACTAATGAGAGCATCTAATAATGATAAATTTTCAATTGTAACTTTAGAAGAAATAACATAAAAGCTAACTACAATGAACATAGCACCTAACAAAGGGTGAATTTTGGCAAGACGGAGATAAGAAAATCCCATTACTAATAAGAGCATCTAATAAGGATGAATTCTCAATTGTAACTTTAAAAGAAATAACATAAAGACTAACTACAATGAACATAGAACCTAACAAAGGGTGAATTTTGGACTTGCAATCATTAAAACATGATACTAGCATTAACTATATGAAGGGAGCATCTATTAAGGATGAATTCCGATTATTTTCTCTTAGCTATGCTTAGAAGAAAAAACATAAGTGAAATGAATGTGAACTACGGAAAGACACATTGAAAGGGGACACCCTGATGAATCTCTACTATAAAAAACACTTTCTGCTTGTATTAAAATTCATGAAAAATTATAGGGTTTTGCAGATACAAAGGAAGGCCTCCCTCGAGCGAATCGAACCCCTTTTACATCATAAGTGACCAAATATATAACAGCCTATTTCCATACAAGGCTAGTAGGAGTCGAACTACTATTAGCTACAATAATGGATTTGGTTACATTAAAGGAGAACAACTCCTAAACAACTTTACTAAAAATAGTAAATTCGTTTGAACATCTTTAATGCAAAACAAAATATCTTATACAATCATAGATCTTGGTAAAAATTAGAATATGATGCTTTGATCAGTCATCATGTACATCTGAGACCATTCCGAAGCATTTGGTGTGCTGTTTGGGCAACTTGGTCACCTTTGCTTAACAAACTGGAGCTGCTGTTGTGCAAGTGCTACCTACAACATTTGAGTAGCGTCACTGCTCTACACAAACTCTGTTTCATATTCTCCTCTTCATATAAATCATTGAAAATCTAGGTCTTAACTGTCAAATACTTCTCAGCATCCGCTTGCTCCAAACATCTCTGCTATTAGATCTATTATTGCTTGTAACATGACCTAATTTTCTGAAAAATAGGGGCCAAAGACTTGATCATATCTTTTGAATCTTGACAACTGTTATGAAACTGGAGGAGGTTTAGCATATGAACTTGTCCTGGAGAAAAAAAACTCCCTCTTTTTGTAGAAATTCGTCTCCAGCTCTCTGGAATCTGCATTAAAAAAGCATGTCTAAAACAAGAAATAAGGAGACCAGAAAAATGGGGTGTAAAGATTCCTTTTAATATCTCAACCTGTAACACCTGTGAAGAAACTGAAAGAGGTTAATGTTATTTGGTCCGTTTTTGACAATAACCTCTTTTGTATTTTGAAAATTAATCACAGTTTGTTTGTCCTGAAACAACTTTTGAAGATGACTGGTAAAACAATAAAAATATGCAGTAAATCCCTTGTGGCCCAACTTCACTTGCTCAGATGAACCATCAAGACACGATTTTCACATCTGTAACTTAGCTTTAACCTGACATCTCTAAAAAGAAGTGATCTCTAAAAAGAAATGCAACTTTCGAGACGTCTGCTGGGTGCTTTTTTGATGGGCAATATATGGCGTTTCCCGTTAACATTCGGGCTTAACACTACCTTACAAATCTGACGTCTCCCTACTATCATGTTCTCATATCTGTGTTCGAACATATGAACATTTTGATATTTGGACATAACTTGATGGCTGTCGTGGCAGTGATATTTTGACGTTTGTATGACAAATAGACATACTTTTTCTCAATGTCGTTGACATCTCATGCTGCTCCATTGAAACTTTTCAATGCTGAACTGGTCACTAATTGTTCCCTATACATTTAGTGTAGAATTTGATGGTTCTCTCCAGATTCCCAACTCGATAAACATCATGAAGAAACCTGTGATTATATTTTTGCATCCATTTCAATACATTCTCAAGGGAAGTTGCAATACTCATTTCTTCATATGCTGGATAACAAGATTAGCATTTTAAGATCACACCTAGTTGTGGCATACAAACCGTTCTTCTGGCGATGATAACACTTCTGTGAATGTTTTCCACGATATTTGGAGCATGTTTATTTGACATTCTATGACACCTTCATCAATTTTATTGACACTTGGAAGCTTCACGTTTCAGACTTGTTTGCATGAGCACTTGGTGTTTCTTCTTTTCGGGCGCTGACAATTTGCTTACATTTTCAATATATGAATTTGGTCTTCGGCTCACACCTGCAACCATCATCATATACATCATGGAAAAATTTGGCTTGTTAGGGTTTAACTTCAAGTTTTCTTGAGTGCCTTAACAATGTCTATTCCTTTGCTAAAACATCCGATAGCTAATCCACCCCTTGAAACTTGGCGTAAATGCTCTGACAGATTTAGAAGATCCTAAATATCTAAAACCTGTTAATTAACTTTTTCTTTGAACAAGTTCCATATCCTATCCGAAGAATAGCTAAATCATCTCTTTCGCTGAAGGTCTTGCGATTGGTTTGTCTCCTTTTTAATGCGCTTCAACACTTGCCACGCATTTGGAATGTTAGCTTAGCTTGGGCATTCTCCTCTTTGACACCTGCGAAGTTTTTAGTGCATGTTGGCACTTTCTGGGTTGGTATTTTACGTTTTTATTCAACGAGATATATCCCACATTGTTTGGGTGCAAATTTCTATGCTGTTTATATACACGAGTGCTCGAAAACTGAATTGATACATTGTACACAATAATCTCCTTTTCGGTGGTTTGGCGCTTGGTCAATGGGCTTTGGTGCTTTGTGTATGATTTGTAGTTGGTTCTTACTCGTGGATTTGGTTGGAACACGTCCATGGGCTTTGGTGCTTTGTGTTTGATTTGTGGTTGGTTCTTACTAAAGATTGGGTCAGTGGGCTCAATAATATTTATAAACATAACATATGACTTTGTAATAAGCTCGAGAATACACATATGATTCTGTAATAAGTCCGAGAATACATTTTTAACTAAAGATTGGGTCAATGGGCTCAATATTATTTATAAACATAACATATGACTTTGTAAACATAACATATGACTTTGTAATAAGCTCGAGAATACACATATGACTCTGTAATAAGCCCGAGAATACATTTTTAGCTAAAGATTGGGTCAGTGGGCTCAATAATATTTATAAACATAACATATGACTTTGTAATAAGCTCGAGAATACATTTTTAGCAATAATATTTATAAACATAACATATGACTCTGTAATAAGTCGAGAATACATTTTTAACTAAAGATTGGGTCAGTGGGCTCAATAATATTTATAAACATAACATATGACTTTGTAATAAGCTCGAGAATACATTTTTAGCTAGAGATTGGGCAAACATAACATATGACTTTGTAATAAGCTCGAAAATACATTTTTAGCTAGAGATTGGGCCAATGGGCCCAATAATATTTATAAACATAACATATGACTCTACATTTTTAGCTAGAGATTGGGCAAACATAACATATGACTCTGTAATAAGCCCGAGAATACATTTTTAGCTAGAGATTGGGCCAGTGGGCCCAATAATATTTATAAACATAACATATGACTTTGTAATAAACTCGAGAATACATTTTTAGCTAGAGATTGGGCCAGTGGGCCCAATAATATTTATAAACATAACATATGACTGACTCTGTAATAAGCCCGAGAATATATTTTTAGCTAAAAGCTAAAAAAATCATAAATTTCTTAATCATAAGAAGACTCCCTTGGCTATAAAGCCAATTTTTTTTGTATTTTCCCAAACTTAGAAAATGTTGATCAAAGCCACTTTTTTTCGAATGCCCAAAGAAATCAAGTAAATTTTTTGCTCGATATCTCGACCAAATTGCAATTTTTTTTAGAAAATACATAAATACATGTGCTAACATTTGGCTCCTACTGGGGATGTTGTCCTCCCTGCGCGGAAGCAAAGAATCATAGATCCAGTTCCTATCCATTGGTTTATTCCTAATCCATATACTCTGACCTTCTGTACCTACCTTTTTCCAGACCTTCAACGCACAACTGCAAATTGAAAATTGTACTAAACATTTTCCGCAAACTGAAACTATTAAAACCAAAGTGAAACATAATGAAAGAGATGCTTGGCCAACAAGATTATTAGCACACCTACCTACCCTAAACAACTGAAAACATCTGCAAGATCAAGTAATAGAAAAATGCCAGTATAACCAGTGCAATAGCTTCTCAAGTAATTTGACTCCTTGACTGTGTTGAAACATAGTTAAAACTGGGACATGTAACAACAAAAGCAACTCATGATATTTTTGTTTCTTGTAGTGGAGACATGGCTGCAAATTCGAAGTGAGAAAACCTTCCATATAAGCTGCTATAGGATCATTAAAGTCATGGAAGCCATAATTTTCTTGATAATCCTCAATGTATTCTTCAATTGGATTTTCAAAATGGAATTGTTGATGTATATTCTCTATTTGAAAATTTTGTTTCCACTGTGAATTTTCAAGCTCATGATCAACAATAGAAAATTAATCTTTCTTAACAATTAAGGATAGCTGGAAAAGATCTTCAAAAGAAAAGCTTTGATAATGAAAATCTTGGGACTGGATTTGAACTTCTAAGACCTCAATATCTTCCTCAAGTTTTTTAGTAAACTCCTCTAAAAAGTGGATTTTGTCTTTAGAGATACATTTGCATGACTTTAAATAAGAAGACAACACTAAAGAAAAATTTTCCTCCATTTCATCCTCGATGTGCATATCATTCCATTCTTTAAAACCTTGAATAGAAAAAGGGGTTGCTGCAGATTTTGTCTTGTCCATCCATGTTTCCAAAAAGATGACCCAAAAAACTGAAAAAAGCCCTATGGATTTAGGAGGTAAACCTTCAACCCAGTTCCTACACTTCCCTTGGAATGAATCATAAAATAATCTGATGAAAACATCTTCATGCTCGACTTTAAGCAACTCAGTAAAGTCACGAAAGTTTGAGATATGCTTCAAAGTCAAACTCAGATCATCTCCAATAAATTTAGGACCATCTCTTAAAAAATATTCATCCTTGGGTAAAGGATTTGGGAAACCATAAATCTATGAAAAGTTGAAACATGCATACCTTGAAACAATTATAACAACATCTGAGTTCTTCATTAAATCCAATGGAGTCACTTGCACCTTCTTCAAGCTTTAAAACCTTCATAAAATGGATTTGCCATTGATATTATGTCATCTGGATACAACTGATAATGGAGTTTCTAGGTGGATGATTTACAACCTCTTTGTGTCTGACTGTTGTCCACCATCAACAATTAGATCTGAACTTTGTCGTTTCTCCCAGGGAAAATTTCACCTTCTTCCACGACAACGACGCCAAGATATTAACACTCAAAATTTTTCTTTGGTATGTATCAAAGAAACCCCAAGGTAAACATTTCAACCAGCTTTAGACTATATTATGGCCTATACAACTAGAGAGGGCTCACTCGGATGTCTAATGACTGGTAATAGCTCAACGAATTCATCAATAAACACATAGAGGTCAGATTCTGATATAAGATAGGTTTGTTTTTGTTTTAAAGAGATGGTAGGACAAGTAAGAGATAAAGTACCATTGGGCAATGGATTCGAATTCTAAAATACTATGAAGATTAACACAGCTATGTATCCACGAGGGAACATAGGAAAAATAAGCACACCTTTTCAACAATAAACAATATTCAGATTATGGAAAGACGAAGATAAGAAAATCCCATTACTAATGAGAGCATCTAATAAGGATGAATTCTCAATTGTAACTTTAGAATAAATAACATAAGGCCGACTACAATGAACAAAGAACCTAACAAAGGGTGAATTATGGACCTGTAACCATTAAAACATGACACCCGTATTAGCTATATGAAGGGAGCATCTATCAAGGATGAATTTCAATCATTTGCTCTTAGCTATGCTTAGAAGAAAAAACAGAAGTGAAATGAATGTGAATTTGGGAAAAACACACTGAAAGGGGACACCATGATGAATCTCTGCTATAAAAAAACACTCTTTGCTTGTATTAAAATTCATGAGAAATTACGATACCACTTCTGTCATGGTTTACGATACCGCTACTCTTACTGAGCTTCGTAACACAACCAAGGTAAATTTTTGGCACTCAGAAGGTTCTAAGGTCCGAAATTAGTCCTCCAGACACAATTTCCTCTTGAAACCTCTGGTCCAAAGACCACTTATCTGGCCCATCCAATCTCAATGTCGAAACCTTGCTCTGAACTTGAATTTTGTTCATCTTGACAACAATTCTTTTCCAAAACTCTTGCTTCAATTTCCACTAACATGGCCCATCCAGGCTCAGTGTCAAAACCTTGGGATCTGATACCAATTTGTAACATTCTCAGCCCTCACCAGGCTGGGCAATGCTACCAACACAACCTTAACTTTACCTTAACTGCTCTGATACCAATTTGTAACATCCCCAGCCTTCAACAGGTCGTGCAATGCTACTACTGCGGAACATTCACATATATACACATATGACAAGCATTGTAATGAATTTAAAACACTTAACACATAGTTTACTGTTATGATACATATTCAATGTAATAGACAGTAATTCATATACGCTACAGAACACATGATAACATTCAAGAATGACTAGTACAAACATGCATAAAATACATATTATTTAAGCACATACTGATACTTATCTTTTAAGCTAGAGTAACTCCACCGACTATGTGCAGACCTTCCATGAACCTCCCAACCTTAGACCACATTTCTCATCACGCTCAACAGTGGGTCACCCCCGAGCTGGGACCAAGCTCCACCCAGGGCAAGGGAATCCTAGACTAGGCTGAGGTTATAGGCAAATTGCACAGTGAAACCAGAAGGATTCTCTCCAGGAGCCTTCTTACACCCACTACTCACGGACTCTCATTCCCCACATGCATGTTCCACCTAGGAGTAAACACCTTCACTGTCACATAGTCCATCGACTTCTTCACCTCCCTCTCTGGGTCTCGGCAATAGGACAAATCAAGAATTCTCCGAGCTCCGTAGCTGGTGCTGGACTCTCTCTGGGAGAAAACCACTTCCCGACAAAGTCTCTCACCTGGAGAGAACTGCTCACAGGCATGACAACCCGCTTCTTCAACCAGTTTCGACTCAGTTCCAATACATTGAGGATAACAAAAACAAAAATTGGTCAATGCCACTCAGGAAACCAGAAGGCAACAACCCAATAATGGTTCAGGTATGGACTCGGCTCTGCAAGGGAGGATAAGATGGGTTCACATGACACACAAGAGATATGACTCAGTCCACGGGGTTGCCACTGGTTTTCAGGGTGCCTGACAAGGAATCAACGCAGAGGTTGAGCACATAGCTCAACGAAATTTACAGAGGATGCTTCGGCTTCTCAAGAAAACTTCACAGGTCGGCCTCACAATTTTCTGATTTCAGAGTTGTGTGAAGGTATGCAGGGATCAGACGCGGACACACAACAGGACCGATAGTCCACCCCCGAATGGCAGATGAACCCCCAACACGAGTTGACTCTTCAGCTTTAGTTTCATGCGCCCAGGTCGATACTTGTCTTCTTGGAGCTGCATGTGTTCCCTTTTTGCACACGTTCGAGCTACATGCGTTGCCTCTCCCAGGAATTAGGATAAAAGCAACATGCCTTTCACACAGCTTTGGAATAATAATAAATTATTATTCTCAAGGACTTAAGCCCCCAAAGCTTAGCCCCCTTTCCAACCTTTCAACCCTCTTTCCCTTACCCACACTGTGGAAGATTAGTCCCCCATCACTCTTTCTTCGTGGTCGGTCTGCACGCAGCGATGCTTATATTTTATTAATGTTATGCATAATTACATATACAAAAACAGGGTCCTGGCCTTTAATACTTAGGGTCTCCGACCCAACAAACACATAAGCCCCCCAACTTATCAACACTCGGCTCACCAGCCTACAAAACATGTTTACAATTCATATATACAATAGGGCTTGTCCTTGGGGATATTACAATCCCCTCCCCTTATTTTTGCACTGTCCTCAGTGCAACTCTTTACACAACATCAACAAGATTTCCAAAATCTTCAAAAAGATGCGGGTATTCTGCCCGCATAGCATCCTCATGCTCTCATGTCGCATCCTCAGGACCGTACCAGGTCCAATGGACCTTTACAATCCCTATGGCTCGATTCTGGAGTTGTTTGCTCTTCCTATCCAATATGCGCATAGGATGCACTTGCAAGACGCCTTCTTGCTCCACCTGAATCACATTCTAATCAATTACATGATTAGCATTATGTATATATTTCTTAATCAATGAAACATGAAACACATTATGTACAGTCATGGATGCAGGTAATGAAAGCATATATGCAACTGGCCCAATCCTTTCTAGGATTTCAAATGGCCCACAAAATCTGGCTGCCAATTTGGAATAGTTTCCCAATTTCAGGGAACCTCTGTTGGCTTTCACTTTCAAGAAAACATGGTCAGCCACTTTAAACTCTCTGTGGGTTTTTTTATTATCAACATAACTCTTCTGTCTGTCTTGGGAAACCTTCAAATTCTTCTTAATTTTTAGCACTTTCTCTTCCATTTCCTTCAGCAACTCTGGCCCAACCACTGCTCTATCAGTTGGATTATCCCAACTTACTGGAGTGTTGCACTTTCTGCCATAAAGTGCCTCAAATGGGCTCATCTTCAATGATGCTTGATGCCCATTATTGTAGGCGAATTCTACCAAGTGTAGGTAGTCTTCCCATTTGGATGGTTTGTCCATCACATGCATCCTTAGCATGTCTTCTATTACTCGATTCACCCTCTTTGTCTGCCCATCAGACTCAGGATTATAAGCAGTGCTGAAATTCAGATTCGTTCCAAATCCTTTGAAAAACCCCTTCCAGAACTTTGAGGTAAATTTTGGGTCTCTGTCAGACACAGTTGTCTTGGGAGTATCGTGAAATCGTATTATTTCCCTCATAAAAATATCATCAACATTAGCTGCCTTGTGAGTAGTCTTTACCGGAATAAAATGGGCAGTTTTCGTAATCTTTTCCACCACCACCATGATTGAATCATGTTGTTTGTCTGTCCTGGGCAATCCTGTGATGAAATCCATTGTCACTACCTCCCACTTCCACTCAGGAATGGGCAAAGGATGTAACAACCCTGATGGGTGTCTATGCTCAGCCTTAACCTTCTGGCATTCCATACATCTGGCGATGTATTCAACAATTTATTTCTTCATACCTGGCCAAAAGTAATGGCTCTTGACTGCTTCCACAATTTTCTGATATCCAGGGTGCCCATCATAAGGCACATTATGCATTTCATTCAAAATCATAAATTTCAAGTACTGGACATTAGGTACATAAATTATGTTCTTGTACATAAGTGTTCCATCAGTTTCCAATTTATAATTTTCCACTTTCTGTGGCATCTTGCCTTGCTGTAGCTTTGCTACCAAATCCCTGTACTATAAATCTTCATTTGCAGCTTTCAAAATTATGCCTTTAATACTAGTTCAACACATGCTAATGGCTCTAGAATGTAGTTCATGCACTCTCCTACTGAGTGCATCAACCACTTTGTTTTCCTTCCCTTTGATATGCTTGATATCAAAGTCATACTCACAAAGAAACTCCGACCACCTACTCTGCCTAGCATTCAAGGTTGGCTGATCAAACAAATACTTTAGACTGTTATGGTCTATTCTTAGTTCGAACCTCCTTCCCATGAGGTAATGCCTCCATTTCTTTAGAGCGTGAACGATGGCTGCCAATTCTAAATCATGAGTGGCATAATTCCTTTCGTACTCTTTCAACTTTCGGGATTCATAAAAAATTATGAACCCATTCTGATCGAGGACTCCTCTCAGTCCTTCTTTGCATGCATCGATGGAAACCACGAAATCCACATTTGGATCTGCAATCCTCAGGATTGGAGCACTGGTTAACAACTGCTTCAATCATTGGAAGCTTTTCTCACATTCTTCTGTCCATTGAAACTTCTTCTCCTTCCTCTGCAAGGAAGTGATAGGGTAAGGTATCCTTGAGAACCCTGCAATGAACATTCTGTAATAACCAACTAGACCCATAAAGGATATGACTTATGTCACATTCTTTGGCACTGGCCATTTCCTGATGGCCTCATTCTTCTCAGGATCCATGGCTATCCCATCTTTTGAGATGATATGCCCCAAGTAATGGATATGCTTTTGATAAAATGAGCACTTTCTCAACTTGGAAAACAGTTGGTGCTCTCTTAGCACTTGCAACACCATCCTTAGATGTTGTTCATGCTCTTCCTCCGAATTGGAATACACCAAGATGTCATCCAAAAATACTATGACAAAGTTATCAAGATAGTCCCTGAATACTCCATTCATTAGGCACATAAAAACAAAAGGTGCATTTGACAACCCAAATGGCAGCATTGTGAATTCATAGTGACCATACCTTGTTCTGAAAGCAGTCTTGTTGATGTCTTCATCCTTTATTCTTACCTAGTGATAGCTTGATCTAAGATCTATTTTCGAAAATATCTTAGCATACTTCAACTCATCAAAGAGATCATCAATCCTCAACAGAGGATACTTGTTCTTTACAGTCACTTTGTTCAATTGTCTGAAATCGATGCACAATCTCAATGTTCCATCCTTCTTCTTCACGAACATGACCCGGGCACCCCAAGGCGACACACTTGGACATATATACCCCTTCTTCATCAGAAGCTATTCAAGCTACAATTGTAGTTCTTTCAGCTCTGATGTGTTCATTCTGTAAGGAGCTCTTGACACTGGAGCTACTCCAGGCATCAGGTTTACAGAGAAATCAATATCTCTCTTCGGGGATAATCTGGGTACTTCTTGGAATACATCTTTAAATTCCTTGAGTACTGCATGGTCTTCGATCTTTGAGACCTCATCCTTAGATTCTTCCTCCACATGGGATGCAATTAATTGACAACCTTTCCTATAGCACTTCTTCAGCTGCATTGCTGAGATTTCTCTGATAGCAATAACTTTGGGAACTCCTTGGACTGTTCTTTGATTCCCCTCCTCATCTAGGCAAGTGAATGCCTTGTTATGACAGTCCAGGATGGCATGGTGTTGGTCCAACCAATCCATCCCAATTAGACAGTCATAAGAACCTAAAGGTAGAATGTTCAATTCAACCCTTGTGCTCAGTCCATTCATATTCATTGGACATGGCTTAACCAACTCCGTAACCTTTCTCTTGGCTCCTGTAGCCAAATGCACTAACCAATATTTCTCATGCTTTCTTCTTGGTAAATTCAAGCTTTCCACCACTCTAGGATCTATATAACTATGACTAGCCCCTGAATCAATTAAAATAGTAAAGGCATGGCTATTGATCATACCTTCCACTTCAATCATATGTGATTGAAATTCAACTTTCTTGTTGTCCAAGGCTGCATAGATCCTTGGTATTCTACTGTCCATGTCCTCCACTGTTTCAGGTTGTTGAACATTATGGAAAACTCTCACTTTGCCATTTTTGTGGGGACAATCTATGTACTTGTGGTTTCCCTGATAGCCCCAACACTGAATGGGCGTCTTCCTTGGACTTTGTCCCCCTACGTCAGTTGTTCTTGGCTCTCTAAATGATGGCTGTCCTTGAGGACTGTTTCTGAAAAAGGGAGGTTTGTTTCCCTTCTACCTTTTCTCTTTCTTAAACTTCTTCTGGTCATCCCAAGCCTTCCGAAAAGTAGGATTTTCGTATTGTTTCTCATACAAGCATTTTTATCTCCTTATCATTTCTTCAATAGTCTTAGGGTCATCATACTGAATCTTGTCCCCAATGGAAGGTGGTAGTCCACTCAGATACCTTTGAATTTTGACAGCTTCATCTTTGATTAACGAAACATACTTCAATAATTCTAAAAACCTTCGCTCATATTCATCAATGGTCATGCTATCGAGCTTGAGTTTGAAGAACTCTTTCATTTTTGTGTCATAGTATCTTTTAGTTAAGTATTTATTTTCAAAATACTTCTTGAACTCCTTCTAAGTAATATATTTCTCTGTTTTGCACCTGCACAAGTTGATCCCACCACATGGATGCTTTCCCTTTCAGTTGATACATCGCAATTCTTCCTTCGACATGAGAGGAATAATTCTACAGTTGGAAATATTTCCTCATGCCAAGAAACCATGTTTCGGCATCTTCCTCCTTCTTATGTTCTTCATCAAACGTTGGGGGCTTAATCTTGTTCATAAGCCCAACAAACACATAAGCCCACCAACTTATCAACACTCAGCTCACCAACCTACAAAACATGTTTACAATTCATATATACAATAGGGCTCGTCCTTGGGGATATTACACGTAGCATCACTATGCTACACAAAATCTGTTTCATATTCTCCTCTTCACATAAATCATCAAAAATATGGGTCTTAACTATCAAATACTTCTCATGCATCCCTTTTCTCCAAACATCTCTGCTTTTAGATTTGTTCTTGCTTGTAACAAGACCTAATTTTCTAAAAAATAGGGATTAAAGACTTGATCATATATTTTTAATATTGACAGTTGTTATGAAACTGGAGGAGGTTTTAGTAGATGAACTCGTCCTGGATAAAAACCTCTTTCTGTTTTTGGAAATTCGTCTCCAGATGTCCGGAATTTGCATCCAAAAAAACATGTCTAAAACAAGATATAAGGAGACCAGAGAAATGGTGTGTATAGGTTCCTTCGAATCTCTCAACCTGTGAAGAAACTGAAAGTGGTTAATGTTATTTGGACCATTTTTGACAATAACCTCTTTCGTATTTTTAAAATTCATCATTGTTTGTCCAGAAACAACTTTTGAAGATGACTGGTAACACAATAAAAATATGCAGTAAATCCCATATAGCCCAACTTCACGTTCTCAGATGAACCATCAAGACACATGTAGACTTGTTGACACTTATTGAGTGCTCCTGCTTGAACCAATTTTTCTTTTATAAGCTCGATCTTCGCATCTGTAACTTAGCTTTAACCATCAAACAATCTCTAAAAAGAAATGCAACTCTCATGACATTCTCCATTTCATTTCACCTGATTAGCATAAGTTCGTTGAAATGGGATCTTGTCTGTTGGGCACTTTTTTGATGGGAAATCTCTGGTATTTCCTGTTAACATTTGGGCTTAACACTACCTCAATCCTTTGTGTATTTTGAATACAAACCTTACCTCACAAATCTGATGTCTCCCTACAATCATGTTCTCATATCTGTGTTCGAACATATGGGCAGAGACATTTTGATATTTGGACATAACTTGATGGTTTTCGTGGAAATGTTATTTTGACATTTGTATGACAAATAGACACTAATATACTTTGCCTCAATCTCGTTGACATCTTATGTTGCTCCATTGAAACTTTTCAATGCTGAACTGGTCACTATTAAACTTTGTTTTTGTTGAATCTACCAAGTGCTCACATTCCCTATACATTTAGTGTAGAATTTGATGGTTCTCTCTAGATTCCCAACTCGATAAACATCATGAAGAAACCTATGATTATGTTTTTGCACCCATTTCAATGCATTCTCAGGGGCAGTGCCAATATATGAATTTGGTCTTCTTCTCACACCTGCAACCCTCATCATATGCATCATGGAAAAATTTGGCTCATTAGGGTTTAAATTCAAGTTTTCATGAGTGCCTTAACAATGCCAATTCCTTTTCTAAAACATTTAGCAGCTAATCCATCCCTTGAAACTTGGCGTAAATGAATGCTCTGACAGATTTAGAAGATCCTAAATATTTAAAACCTGTTAATTAACTTTTTCTTTGAACAAGTTCCATATCCTATTCGAAGACTAGCTAAACCAGCTCTTTCGCTGAAGGTCTTGTGATTGGTTTGTCTCCTTTTTAACGCACTTCAACACTTACCACGCATTTGGAATGTTATCTTAGCTCGGGCATTCTCCTCTTTGACACCTGCCGAATTTTTAGTGCATGATGTCACTTTCGAGCTTGGCATTTTACATTTTTATTCAACGAGATATATCTCACATTGTTTGGGCGCACATGCTCTATGTTGTTTATATACACCAATGCACACAAACTGCTTTGACACGTTGTGCACTATACTCTCCTCTTCAATGACTTGGTGCTTGGTCGCTGGGCTTTGGTGCTTTGTGTATGACTTGTGGTAGGTGCTTACTTGTGGATTTGGCTGGAACACATGTACCTTGGTGTTGATGGACTTAATTGGAGACTGGGCCTGTGGGCCCAATAATTTTAATAAACATAACATATGACCCTGTAATAAGCCCAAGAATACATTTTTGGCTAAAAGACAAAAAAACATAAATTTCTTAATCATAAGAAGACCCAAGGATAAATTGACTATAAAGACAAATGTTTTTATATTTTCCCAAACTTAGAAAATGTTGCCCAAAGCCACATTTTTCCGAATGCCCAAAGAAATCAAATAATTTTTTTTCTCAATATCTCGACCAAATTGCATTTTTTTTCAGAAAATACACGTGCTAACAACGTCTACAACCACCATAGGGTTTCCAATTGCTTGGTCATACAAATCCTCCATATCTTTTTCAATAATTTTGATATCATTAACAAGATCTTGTCGATAGTTTTTATCCCAAAACGATGCTACCTTTTTCAACTTCTGTAAATTCTCCACAAAGTGATCACTGGATGACATGCCCCTAACCAAATAAAAAGGGGTCCACATGGAATATACTAGTTTCTTAAATTCACCAATATTTGCCCAGCTGGAATTATACTTGAAGGGAGATCTTGGCTTGCCTTCTGATTTGTCGAGTTCTAAGAAAATGGGCCAATTATCAGAACAACGGATTAGGCCTACCGATGAATGGTAATTGTGAAGGGTCTAGAGTAAATATTCTTTGACTAGAAAGTGATCTAGTCGTTTGTGTATACCTTCATCCATACTCCAATTATTGAACCAAGTGGGCCTCAAAACCATAGGTTCCACATTTACAAGATTGCATGCTTCAAATTTCTCAAGAAAGTAATTAGAGAGTTTKTCCTCCCRACCCATCCAACCCCATATCTCATCTTTATTCATAGTAAAATTTAAATCACCTCCGAGCACTAAACTCTCGTCCATATCTAACTGTAGCCAAATGTTTTGTTTCAAAAACCTCCTTCCCAGCATAGGGCCCAAAGACATTGAGAATTTTAATATGTTGATTTAGCTCAAGGCTAAATATTTCTGCAAGGAGGCCAAAAACAATGGAGAAAGAATTAATGAGATTGACCCTAGGAGATAATCCATTAATTAAACCACTTGACAATCCCACAAATTCTGACCCAATGAATTTCCAACAATGGAAGAGGTGCTCAAGATAAAAAAGGAAGGAGTCAAAAGGACCTATGGTTTCCTGGAGAAGTATAATATCAGGTTTAGAGTCATCACAAAGTCTATGAAGAGATGGGTTTTTGTCTTTCCCTCATAAGCCTTGAATATTGACTGATAGAACGATCATTGGGAAACCTTGTGCGAGGTCATCCCTACTCTAAGGACCCCAATTACAATTTTTTTTTACCTTGACAAAGCTCATGAGAAGCCCGTTCTTGAGTGTGATTTATTGTAGACCTACGACCATCTTTTGAAGGGACACAATATTTGACACAATATGAGCCTAAACCTCCCAAAAAAGCAACACCATGATCCTACCCACCTATATTTATGCTTTATGTTTTATGAGGCCTACCCACTTACCCACCTGTAAGAATGAAGGTTTAGGAATGTTGTTTCAGCATTAACCTAGAAATTTAAACAACCCTTAAATAGTTATATTGAAATCCTTTACAACAATTTGGAAAAGAAACCCTGAAACCCTCTAACCACAACTAGTAAATAACCAGAAAAAAGAAAGAAAAGTCAAAGAACATTTCATGAGCTTGTTCACCTGTAAAAGTGAAAAGTGAAATCCCTGAAAAAAGTTATATAAACATAAAAAATTATACACATAAAAATAATATATATATATATATATATATATATATATATATATATATATATATATATATCTGGGCCGGAGGGCCAAGCTTCAAAAACTCCAGCTCCACGCAACCTGCAAGCGAAGCACAAAAAAAATATAAAAAATTCACACTTTTTTAAAATAAATTGACATATATATAAATAATATATGTATATTGAAATATAAAGTAAAGAAATATGCATATATATATATATATATATTAGGTTTCTATCCCAAACTCCAAAGTTGAGCCAACATGCTACCAAAGTTTACCAAGAACTGAGCACTATGGAAATTCAAAGTCGACGCGCACATGCAAAGTACCAAGGAGAAGCCCAATGGAGGAGTATGGTGAATGCACTACGCATCACATGCCCTTATTGAGACCACTGCTCACAGATTGCAAGATATCTACTAGAACAAATATTCACTTTACCTTATAAGTCCAAGGATTGTAACCCTGCACAACGAAAAGGAGCTTATACAAACGAAAATGAAGCTATAGGGTTAATCCACCAAAAAAATATTTCATATTAATATCACGAACCAAGTCCAACGACCATGCATGTCCAGTGACCATGTCCCAAGCCAAGTCCAACGACTATGCCAGTCCAGCGACCGTGTCCCAAGCCAAGTCCAACGACTATGCCGGTCCAACGACCGTGTCCCAAGCCAAGTCTAGAGACCATACCAAGTTAACCTTTTCCACGGCCCAATCCTTGACTATTGTGCTCAATGTGTCACACGTAGCCCAACACAAAGCCCAAGCCAAGTCGAGGAAATAACCCATGAGCCAACACACAACCCACTGGTCTATCACACGCTAACTTCCGAGCATAGAACCGAGGGCCAACACACAGCCCAATGCCTAAGCGCCTGCACTAAGGCAGAAGACCGAGACTTGAGCACCAAGGGAGGAACCCGTATTCTCAGAGCCCAGCCACCAAAGAGCCAAGCCATGACTAAGGGGTGACACTCTTTTGCTCCAACCCCACAACAAAGCACCAGAGCCACGAGGGAGCCCATGAGGGCATTCCTTTCTCATGGTAACTCAGCTCGATCTCCAAGCATATAACCGAGATCTAGACCTCTATCACCATGAGAACCGAGGACCAAGGTTACATCACCTACCAAGTCACGAGGAAGCAGAAGTGCCCACGCACTGAGCACTAGAGGGAGAGTCACCACAGAAGGGTTATTATCGGAATAGCGCTAAGGCGCCCACGCACTGATTGCATTTTAGAGAACCCTCCTAATGCCAGGTAATGAGGAATAACGCTAAGGCACCAAGAAGGGAGAGTATACACGAAGAACCAATGAGAGTAATGCCATCTTCATCCCAGAGAGAGGTAAAAGAACCCACAAAACCTTCCCAGTCTTCACCCCATGTACTGGACACTGTAGTGTGGATTTTTGCCCTTATGCAATAAGAGTTGGGTTTGGAGCTGAATAATACATTCTCACTTCTTCACGAAATCCTAAGCTAAGACTCCCTTTATCTCCTTCCTTGGCTTCGATAATAGCACGGACAACTGCAATGCCTCTCCCAAATGCAAAGAAAAGCATTGCTGGAAAACTAGAGATAAACAAGACAAGCCGCATATCAAGTCCTGCAGGCTCAAAAGGTCCCAATCCCAATCCCTTGTTACAGTCCTCCGCTCTTTCAAGCCCATGATAGCCCGTGGTACTCATTGCACTGCTACCATTGCAGAGTGTGGGGGGAGAATGGTAGAGGCGACAGAGGCGGGAGGGTTATGCGAGCAAGTGGGTGTAGGCTTTGGGTAATGAGAGCTGGGGGAGGGGCACGTGGGCCTCATGCGAGGACCCACGATGCCCAACCTTGATTATTTTTTTTATTTTAGTAAATATTTTTTTATTTATTGATTTATTTTTATTTTTATTTAAATAAATTACAAAAAAAAAAATTAGACAATAAACATGCATAAAGTATTATTAACTTATTTTATTCTAAAAACATTATATATATATATATATATATATATATATATATATATAATTATTAAGTTACAATTTTTTTTTTCTCTTCTATATAGATAAATATAAAGCTTTAGATTTTTATTTTATAAGTTAATGAATTCAATATATATATATATATATGTGTGTGTGTGTGTGTGTGTGTTAATGTTAATAAAATTTATTAATTTGTTAATGTTAACAAAAATTTAATTATTAATGTTAGTAAAATAAATTTGATGCACATTGGTGAGTGTGTAATGGTGCTAGCATAACTAGCCAGGGGAGAGAGTCAATGGTTTACTTAGGCGAAGACACCGAGCTTAGATGCTTTAACCCTGACCTAGCCACTTACCCTAAAGAGAGTAACGTCTGTTTACAGACAAATAAAAAAAAACTTACGCCTAACCCTGTGTTTACAAGTATAATTTGAGTGATTGTGAATTGCCTTAGAGTCTTCCTTGACAAGCATTTGGTTTGATGCAAATTCAATTATACAGGATGGTTAGGACTCGAGGAAATCGAGGCTGAGAGGCATCATCGAAAGGACTACCAACATCGGCGCTACCACCACCATCGCCTGAATTAGCTCTCATTTTGCACTCTTTGGAGGCTATTAATGAGACTTTAAAGGGGCGTCAGCTAGCAGGGGTCGAAGTGGAACCCCCACCATCTGGAGTGGGTAACCCTGAAGCATCGAGGGATTCAGGGGGAGGGCATGGTTGGAAGGAATGACACAATGTTTCACCTTAAGAGACTATGCTTCCACATCAAAGGCGAAAATAACGATCTTTCAATTGAGGGACAATGCCTTGAACTAGTGGGGAAACCTAGAGAGGCAGTTGCACCTTACCCTAGACACCGTCTCATGGGAACTTTTTGAGGAAAGGTTCCAGAGGAAATATTTGTCGGATCACTACGAGGAACAACAGGTGGGAGCATTGCATGCTCTAGTACAGGGAAACATGACCATGGAAGAGTACGAGATCAGGTTCATGGAGTTGGTAAAATATGTTTCGTACATGGATAATGATCAACGACAGGCATAACACTTTGTTTATGGGTTAAACCCTAAGATAAGGGCCATGGTACGGATGTGGAAATCATCCTCAGTAGCGGAAGTAGTTGAAAATGCACGTTATGCAAAGGAACATATGAGCTTAAACAAAGGTACGAGATCGACCTTTCCACATCATCCTGGATTTGTGGGGAAGGCCCCTAGGACCTTCTCCAGGGGAGGGAGCTCTAGGCCACCTTCTTATGGTAAGAGAGTTGCACCAAGGACAGTTGCTACAGGAATTTCAATGGCAGCAAGTGCAACATCCCACTCATCACCAACGACGCTGGCAGGTCCACGACCTTCTCAGGGAGAAACAAGTAGGGGCAGAGGCTCCAGTGGAAGGAACTCATTTCAGAGACCACCACAGAGCAGTGCGCAGGTTCCATATTGTGTTACATGTTGGGGATGTGGAGGACCCCATTACCAGCGTGACTTCCCAGAATTACAAGCAAGATTTGTGCATAGAGAAGGAAAGGGCCCGATGGGAACAGCAAGTGGTAGCCACCATATTTATGCAGCGGTTAATAATCGCTAGGAAGAACATCAATCCACGATGGTGAAGTCATCAGGTATGCTAAATCATGTAAATGCTAAAATTTTATTTGATTATGGTGCTACAGATAGTTTCATTTCACTATCTACATAAGAAAAGAGAGGGTTGGCAGCCTACGAGCACAATGACTTTAAACAAGTCGAGATGACTTCGGGGGAAAAGCAAGCGGTAGGACCTAGCGTTGATAATTGTCTAGTAGACCTGGGAGTGTGTACTACCAGGTTAAAGGTATACGTCACTTCTCTCGGGATATATGACCTAATCATTGGAATGGATTGGTTATAAGTCCATCGAGCTATGGTATATTGTTTCGCGAAAAGGGTGCTTTGTGTTGACGATGAAGGAAGGCTAGTAGAGATCCACAGTGTAAGGAGAAAGGTGTATCTACACTTTATCTCGACTATGAAGGTTAAATGGTGCATGGGGCAAGGGTGTCAACTATATGTAGTGGAAGCAGTGAATGAAAGGAAAGGACCCTCCTTGGATCAATACCCAATATTGTCGGAGTTTAGGGAGGTTTTTCTGAAAGAGTTGCTAGGGTTACCTCCTGAGAGGGAGCTTGATTTTACTATTGAGATAAAACCTGGTGCAGAGCCAATTTCCAAGACTCTGTATAGGATGACAGTGCCAGAACTTTGTGAGTTGCAGATGCAGTTGAAATAACTACTTGACTAGGACTAATAAGGCCTAGTGTCTCACCTTGGGGTGCACAAATAATTTTTTTGAAGAAGAAGGATGGTTCCTTATGACTGTGTATAGATTACAGAGACTTGAACCGTGCTATAGTGAAAAATAGGTACATGATGCCACAGATATATTATCTCTTTTCCCAGATGAAAGGAGCAACAATGTTCTCAAAAATTGATTTGCGATCAGGATATCACCAGTTAAGGATTAAGGAAGGCGATATTCCAAAAACTGCATTTCGAACTCGGTTTTGGCATTACGAGTTCGTTGTATCACCTTTTGGTTTGACCAATGCGCCAGTAGTATTCATGAGCCTCATGAATGATGTATTCCAGAAGTACTTAGACTGCTTTGTACAGGTCTTTCTCGATGATATCCTCATCTATTCCAAGAACGAAAGAGAACATGAGGAACACTTGCGAGTAGTGTTGTCCTGCCTTAGAGAGAACAAATTGTATGGAAAGTTTTCGAAGTGTTCTTTCTTCCAGAAATAAATTCACTATTTAGGTCATATCTTTTCCGATGAAGGAATCTCTGTGGACCCAGAAAAGGTAAAGGATATTATGTAATGGCCAGTGCCGAAAAATGCTCATGAGGTAAGAAGCTTCATGGGGCTAGCAGGTTATTATTGGAGATTTGTGGAAGGGTTCTCTAAAATAGAGAAACCCATCACCACTCTACAACACAAGGGGGTCAGGTATGAATGGACAGAGGAATGTGATGGTGCATTCATCGATATTAAGAGGTTACTAACCAATGCACCAATTATATGAGTGTCGGATATGGAAAAAGACTTCACAGTTTGCACGGATTCCTCGAAGCAAGGGATGGGGGCCATGCTAATGCAGGATGGAGGAGTGATAAGGTATGAGTCGAGGAAGTTGAAGCAACATGAGGATCTTTACGCTACTCATGATTTGGAGTTGGCAGCTGTAATGCTAGCTCTAAAACTTTGGAGGCACTATCTAGTGGGGCAAAATTTTGAGCTCAAAACAGACCATGAAAGTTTAAAACATCTCTTCATGAAAAGGGATCTCAATGCCAGGTAGAGGCAATGGAGTGAGTTTATGAGTGAGTAAGATTTTGGTATTTCGTACATCAAGGGAAAATAAAATGTGGTCGCGGATGCCTTGAGTAGAAGACCACATGTCTTCTCCTTGGTACCCTTAAAAGTCAATATGAGGGAGTGTGTGTTGACGCAACTCCTTGGAGATAGTTGGTATTTAAAGGTTACTTCAACCCTCCAGAGTGGGAGGCAAATAGATCCAAAGTATGAAGGATATAGCCTGGAAGCAGATGGACTATTAATATATCAAGGAAGGATTTACATCCACGAAGGTGGGGATATTCAAAGCATCATACTGAAGGAATCCCATAGAGAACTTTATTGTGCGCATCCGAGTGTGAAGAAAATGTACACCGACATGAAGAATATTTTCTTCTAGGTAGGCATGAAGCATGATGTAGTCCATTTCGTCGCCAAGTGCCTAGACTGTCAACAAGTGAAAGCTGACCACCACCACCCGACAGGTCTCCTACAACTGCATGATGTCCCTATTTCCATGTGGGAAGTCATTTCTATGGATTTTGTTGTGGGATTGCCACTCACATCGCATAAACACAATGCCATTCTCGTGATAGTTGATAAGTTGACCAAGAGTGCTAATTTTATTCTGGTTAGAGACACTTACGGTGTCACTGATGTGGCACGCATGTTTGTAAGTGAGGTCATCCGTTTGCACGAGATACCCAAAAAAATCATTTCATATAGGGACTCCATATTCACTTTGAGGTTTTGGACAAGTTTGCAGTCAACGTTGGGGACACAGTTGAACTTAAGCACAACTTATCATCCTGAAACAGATGGGAAAACTGAGAGATTAAATCAAGTCATGGAAGACATGCTTAGGATGTATGTTATGGATACTCAAACCCATTGGGAGAAGTACCTACCTTTGGTAGAGTTCGCCTACAATAATAGTTTTCATAGCTCCATCAGAATGCCACCCTATGAAGCTTTGTATGGAAGGCCATGCAGAACACCATTGAGTTGGGAAATATTAGAAGACCGAGTGACAGTTGGGCCAAAATTGATTCAAGAGATGGAGTAACAGGTGATACATATTAGGCAGAGACTAAAGGAAGCACATGATAGACAAAAAAGTTATGCTGATGCACATAGGACTGAATGAAGTTATAAAGTGGGAGATCAAGTTTTCATTTGTATCAGGCCTAATAAGAGTACCATTCGGTTCGGGAAGGGGACAAAGTTGTCACCTCAATTTATAGGATCGTTCAAAATCCAAGATAAAATTCGACCCATTTCCTATCGTCTCATACTGCTACCCCACTTGCATGAAACTCATATTTGTTTCACGTATCTGTTCTACGTCATTATGTTGTTGACGAATCACATAAACTGAATTGGAAGGAATTGTAGGTATCGGACACGGGAACCCTCACGGTAGAATCGTTACACATATTGGACCGTAGAGTTCGACAACTCAGGAACCGTCTGATAGACCAAGTTAAGGTCCAGTGGGACAAGTATAGCCCAAGATCTGCCACTTGGGAGGATGCCGAGACATTATGACGAGATTATCCCTCAATTTTTTTGACCACCTCGAGAATATGTTTCTCGAAGGTTGGGTGTATGTAACACCACCTTTTGACTTAGACAACTAGGATTACATGAGGCCTAATCACCTTTATTTTCTATTCACTGTGAAACTATTAATGATACACTTGAACTTTTAAGACGTATGAACCTATATGAATGTTTAACGCTATTTAAATGATGATCGATATTATGCAATCTATTATGTGAATGTCAATTCTATGAATGTTTAACGTTATTTGAATGATGATGGATATTATGCAATCTATTATGTGAATGTCAATTCTATGAATGTTTAACGTTATTTGAATGATGATGGATATTATGCAATCTATTATGTGAATGTCAATTCTATGAATGTTTAACGTTATTTGAATGATGATGGATATTATGCAATCGATTATGTGAACGGAAATTCTATGAATGTTTAAACGTTATTTGAATGACGATGAATACGATGCGATCTATTATGTGAATGAAAATTCTATGAACGGTTAACGTTAATTGAATTATGGGGATATTATGCGATCTATTTCTTACTTGAAAATTTTGACATTTAAAGTTGTTGGTACGTGGATACCGAATTGAGATTATGGCCGAATAAATTTACATGATGATAATGCATAGATATGTATGAGTTGTGTTATAGAATAATCTGCAGGTCAATGGGATATGAAATAGCCAAAGGATAATGGTAATAAAAGTGTATGTCATGACCACCGATCGAGAAACAATATGGTATGAATCTTTGTATGTGAAATTATGTTGGTTCAAATGCATTGCTATAATATGTGGACTAGTGCAGGTTTTTCAGGTGGTGAGACTGCCTAAAACTGAATATACGATGACAAAATTCCCAGCAACACAGTGCCACTGTATATTCCATGGTAGGGTCTGGACCCTAATTCTATTAGGAGGGGTGGAGGCATTTCCCACCGTGTATCCTCTGAAACCTGGAGTCATGGGAGGATGGTGTTAGCTCACGCTCCCCTAGACATGTGATGATGACAGTCAGTTACCTGTTGGGGAAGCTTGGTCAAGAGAGTGACACTTCCTCTTACGGGTTCTATTTGGAGTTAGGTCAATATAGTTGACGCTCCAAGATAGTCCAATAGAGGAAGGATATGAATGGAAGACGAAAGTAAGTTAGGGAGGAAGGATGAATAGAAATATTTGAGAGTGTATGGGGATTTGCCTTATAGTGGAATTTATTGTTTTCCCTTCTAAAAAGAAAATATGTATATATGTATATTCATAATTACTTAACTGAACTACAATTGTCTAAATGAACGTTGTTGAGCTAAATTATTGTAATTAAGGGATTTTGCGAACATTTTAATTGGTTTATTATCTTTTATAAAATGAATAGTCTTGTTGATTGGATTGGACACATACAAGAATTACTATAGGTGTGATAATTATTGTCATTAGTACATGCACGAGAATTGTATGTGTTAGCTACACATGCATTTCTTGCACATGTACACTAGTATGTATAAGTTTTCTTTTTCTTACTTACTGATAATGTTGTTTATTGTATATAAATGTATGAACCAAGTGTCATTTCCATTGTATTGTAAATTACTATAACTTCGGGACAAAGTTTCTTGAAGGGTGGGTGTATGTAACAACCCTAATTAACTCTTTAATTATCATGAATAATAAAATTTAGTTTAATAAATATTAGTTTGATGAATTATTAAAATAGATTTTATGAAGACTTTATTATAATATAATTGTTATTGGCAGTTGAACCAATTTATGGGAGGGATAAGGTGGTTGAGTGATTAATGAGGGGAAGGTGGTTGGATAAGGGAGGAGAAGGAAGATAAGGGGGAGGAGAGGACTCGAGAAGGGGATCTTTTTTTTTGGTTGAGTGATATTTTCAATTTATGGGAAGGTGATAAACTTGGAGAGGGAGAAGGAGAAGGGAGGAAACAGTTTGGGGGTTGCATCTGTTTTTCTTATAGCTTGCTTGAGGACTCTCATAGGGGCACATGTTGCTGGGAATTTTGGGCTCGGGGGCCAGGAAACCGTAAATAATCTTGGGACTAGGGAGATGGAGAGGTTGTTCCTAGTTGGCTGGGAGGTTAATTAGTTTGGGCATGATTCATCAACATTAGGTTGAGCTTTAGTTCAACATCAGATCAGGTTGAGATTCAGTTCAACATCAGATTGGGGTAAATACATTTCATTATCATTATGTTCATTATTATACTGTTGTTCTTCATAATACTATTGTTGTTGTTCATCATTATATTGTTAAAACTGTCAATTATTATGATGGTAAATAAATAAGTAAATAAGATAGAGTTTTTGTATTTGTATTTATGTTTTATGAGGCTTTGTATGCACATGCCTTACATAAATCATCTTTTTTAGAAAAAACAGGAGTAAGGCGAGGAAAAATTTTTGGTAGGAGAAATATCGTGTTGTGGGGAAGACACTATCACCTAGGTGTGTGCCAAGATGGATTTTCGAAAGCTCAAATCACACTCTGAGCGCATCAAAATGGAAAATAAAGATAGTCTAGTTGTTGCATGTAGATTGTTTGTCCTAGGATGATATCCATGGATTCATAGAGGCCATTCCTCGAATCAAAATCCACCAGGATTTGTGCTATAGATTTGTAGTTTGATGATTTATATCGTTTGTCTATTGTGATGATGTTTCCCAGGACCTCATCAATGGCCCGAATCCCCTTGTGTGACCAGAATTCAATGGGGAGATTCATGAGCTTATCCAGACAAGAAGGCTGGAAAGGCTCTCCTCTCTAGCATTGAAGAGAGGAAGCCATGGATTTGAACAAAAAAGGCGATGGTCCCAATACCACTGGCCTGGAAGGATATTCTCCCCGTTGGTCTTAGATTGAAATATCACCCCCATCCAACCTTTGGAGAGAAGGTGGCAAATCATAAGGTAACCCAGAATCGATTTCCATTTTTTTCCATCCGGGCCAAGACTGTGTTGTCACCTTCCTATGAACTTGCCCACTATGGATCAAGCATGCAAGTTTTCAATTTATGAAACCTGAATATATTCACCCACAAGGAGAGCAACTCTCACGTCCCAAGATTTTATAGTTTTTTTGCACTTTTTTTTATGCAAGAATGTGCAAATTCTCAACAAGGCTAGTATTCAAAATCTAGGAGAGAGAGTTTGGCCCTATCTTGTCTCTTCTTAACAACATTTATCACATTCTTTGAAAGTGAGTGCAGAGTTCTGGGAGATGAATGTTGGATCGAGGGAGAGACTTTATCCTTTGTGGTCTTGCACGAATCCCATTATAAGTTAGGACAAATATTTAAGTCCTTGAGATAATGGGTTGACTTTTTAGTACCCAAGGTGATGAGGTTTCCAACTGAAAAGTCATTTTTCTGACAAGTAACTAACATGGGGAGCTTCAAGCCCCTTCCTATATCATGCATGGAGCTTTCATAAGAGAGTTGTACTGCATCGAGATGTAACTTATATGATGAGAAAATCTCAGACTCTGATATTAGATCATCAATATAGTCTATCAACAAATCATATCCCTTAATATTTCCTTGGGATGGACCCCATGGAAGGTAGATCGGGCTCTGGTTATGCCATCACTTTGAGAGAAATGATGTGTACAAGACCACATGCAACAAGGGTGGAAACATTTTAAATTACAGGTGTGGTAGTACAAAAAATTCCTTTATAAAGGAGGAGGTCATAAGGATGCAGGTTAGCAGACACTTGTGATGATGACAAGGAGGAGAGGAACCCATGCAAATCTGCTTTAAATGAATAATTCAATCACCCTTTATGTATCATGGTTCAAAATTTGAAGCAAGTAATAAATACAAGCAATAGATAGATATCATCATTACCATTAGGGATGCCACTTATCTTATATCCGATCATAAGCATGGCATTTAATTTTTATGAATCGTTAAGGAGTTGAGACCTTAAATGTGTTGTGTTGTAAACCATGAAGAAATGATCCATAATTTAGATCCCTAGTTTTTTGTTTTTGAAAGAACTTACTAGTATGAAATATATCATGGGTGTTGCAACTTTCCTCGTAAACAAATGTTTAAAATAAAGCCTTCCTCCAATTCAAGCACTATAGTTCTAACAAATAGCCAATATATAAATTAATGAAACCAAATCTAATCCACTTTCACTCCATTTTTAAAAGTTTTTTTCTCCATTTTTCCAAGGATAATACACTATCATGACTAATTTTCATCAGTTCATCACTATTTACCAACATGTTCATCTCACATTATCCCGTCTCAACATCCTCATCTCCATTAATATACTCACCCTTGAATTCAATATCTTAGTGTAATCAAGGCTACACTCGGTTCCAACAAGGTTTCATTCAACATAAAGTTGCATTGTGTCATAGGAGCACTGTATATATTTGGTGTTTCAAGATTTGATCTAATCAAGACTATGAAGGCAAAATTCTGAAAAATAAGTCCTTTTTGGGGTAATCTAACATCAAATGTTTTCAATACAACAATTTCATTAATTAAATGCCACATAATTCTAGGATTACTCTTTCTAATAATACTTGGCTTTAATAATTTAACACAATTTTCCACAATGTATAGACCTTCCTTATCACTACTATGAATTATGAATTCCTAATTGTTTCTTAAAGTCTCTTCCCAAAAACATTCATTGGGCGAATTGGAAACCTAGCTAGCACAAGAGAGGTTGTGATAGTCAAGGGGTATGGAGGTAGGGTTCAATTCTAGAAACCAAGGAATCCTATTAATTATAACTTTTCTTGAAACCCCACAAATATGAATTCTAGTTGATCAACATAAATGAAACTAATCAAGAAAATCATCACTAATATTCTCTTGTCAAACAATAAGAAAAAACATATAAAAAATAAAATAGGGGAGATTTTGACATCAGAGGAACAATAGCAAGACTTAAAATATAAATGAATTATGAATTTTTGCTCACAAAAGATCATATTATTGAGAAGATTAAAATTTGAAAATTTCTAACTAACACATAGGCCTTCTAAGCCCAGAAACAAATAGCAGAGGTAACCACATGATAATCCAGGTTTTGATATCTTGACTCCATCTACTCTTTAGATAGAAATGCATCATAATTATAGCCTGAGTATGTGATGTCAAAACACATGGTTTTATAACATACTAAAGTAACTTTTGTTTCCTTGGTTCGTATAAATTTTCTTTCCAYTGCATAATCCCCTCACCAATGAGTAAGCATGTAAATATTCTACCCTCAAATGACTACCAATGCCAAATTTGTACACTCTAAAGAATGACARATGACTCTTTAAAGAGAGTTTTGAAACTGTTAATACCGAAATTAGATAGAATCTATACAAGATGTAACATATAAATATGTCTATTGTCTCCATGAGTACATCTCTTACAAGTCTTGGTCAATCTAAATTTATGTGACAAACTTCTTCGGGAATGGGATATAACTAAGGCACAACAATGCCCGGTCAAAATCAACACAAAAATAATCTATTTTTCTCGACTGCAACCATTGAATTAGAGTTCTTTACAAAATGAGAACATAAAGCAAGAATACAAAAATATGTGATGGGTTTCGTGGAACTCATTCTATACATGTAAAGGAAACAAGTGAGAAGACAGTGCATGCTTGATCTAATCTAATATATTTAACCATCACTGATACAGGTTTATCTATAATTTTAATTCAATTAGCTGTAATACAATAATCTACAAGGATTCTTGGAGCTAGATATATAATTTGACAGAGGTAATTATGTGGTATTTATCTAACATTCTAAAAACAAATTTATGATCTAGAATAGAGTTTTAACTTATCTTTTGAAGATTATAGACCAAACAACCAGCTGAGCAAGCAATTTCCACCCAATTGTTG
>JZKD02S1675150.1:980289-993244 GCA_000966675.3 Picea glauca | reverse complement strand
CACAAAAAAAAGAACACACATAAATTGAGGCTGACCCTTTGTTGAGCAACATGACTTGACCATTAGCTGAATAGGCGCTAGTCTAGGATGATAAGGTGTTTCTTTCCTGCATCCTCCCTGTTCTTGTTCTCTTCCTTCTGGACCACCATCCGAGTCTTTCTGATACATGTTGGTTCTCCATTTTCGTCCGCTGGCATGATGTCCATGTGATGGAAATATCGCAAGTATAGGTGGAATTGGGCTGCCACTCGCTCCATCTTCTCCTTTTGGTCCTTCTGATCCTCAGCTAGCCACTTTGTACTGGCTTCCAGGTTGTTGAGGCAACTTAGGATCTCTTTTAGCAGTTTTTTGTGGTCCTTGTTTTCCTTCCGGCTGGCATATTTCCTTTTAGAGCTCACCTTGCCTATTAACATCTTTGTTCGCTACGCCATCTCCATCGTTTTGTGGTAGAGGGTTTCTCTGGGTTGTGTGGCCCGTGGGTCTGTAATCCAGTCTGCTTCCTGAATGGGTTCCTCCCAAGATTTACCCTTGCGTTTAGCATTGATTTATTTCTCCCATCTGGTGATGGTTTCTTTTCCTTTTGGTTCAACAAGCATATGAAAGGTACTCTTAGAGTCTCTAGCTGCTTACTCCATCCTTGTAATCCTCCGAGGGCTTGTCAGATGTTCTTTCCCCTGGGGGATTCTCTTGCTGTGCGTTCTCTTCATACGAACCATCCCGGCTGGTTCATGGTAGTTTTTTCCTTGGTTTCTCCTCCTATTCTTGTTTACAGAACCCTTGTTTTTGTGGTAGATCCTGCAGTTGCGCTTTTCCTTTCTGTATCTATTCTTGGTGCCTCTTCTCTTATGGGATTTCCCCAACTATGGGATCGTCCTAGCAATCATGGTCTGCCCGTATAGGCGAACCTTCCCATCCTTTTTCCCTGTCTCAGTATGTGTGATTATGATGGCCTGACCGTAAACCCCACGTCGACCGTTGCCCCTGCTCATTGTACAACCAACTATGCTACTCCCCATACCTGTGATTGGGTAAGGTGTATCCATATTGGTCCATGGTGTCACCTTTTGCCCGTGATCATTTGCAGCCTGTTGAATGTTGTCTATACTTTCCCACGATATACCTTTTCAGTTCTTCCTATTGACAAGACCTTGGTGTCGTACCCCTGTCTGCTATGTGTTCCAAGTTTTCATTGTAACTTGTGGTTGAGTGTTGGGCAGTCAGATTCTGCCTGGATCCTTCGTGCCCGCCAGTTGGCCTTGCGCCTCCCTCCTCAATGTGGCCTTCCATAATTTGGTTGCCGTCATGGTCCTTTGTCGCTAGTTGGATGAAGTCTGTTCTGAACTGCCCAATCAGGATGTTACTCTAGGTAGTGTCTAGATCTGGTCCTTCCTTATTAACCCCCTCATTAGCGATTCTGTCCGCTAGTCCATTCGCTGACCTGTGTACCTAGCGCAACTCCACTGTATTCATCGTTTGTAGATGCTCCTGGATTTTTTGCAGGGAGTGTGCCAAGCGCCAGTGCCTCTGAATCTTGCCCAATATGGTGCCATTTTGGACTCTCTTCATTGTGTTTATAACCAGTTTGGAGTCACCTTCCACGATGGTATTTTTCATCCTTTCACGGCTTAGAATCTCGAGGTCGATCTCTAGGGCTCCAAATTCTGTTGCGTTGTTGGTTGAATTTCCCATACTCCCAGTATATAGCCAGAGTATGTTACCATCACTATCCCCAATTACCCCTCCCATTCATGTCATACCTAGGTTTCCTTTTGTCGGCTCGTCGAAATTCAACTTGAGGGTCCCTGCTGGAGGGGAATTCCAATTGTGCTCACCTAATTGGAGTTGTGGTAGCCATCTTACTTGAGTGCGGTTGTGCCCATCTTTTAAGTGGAAAGCTTCTAGGACTCAGGAGTCCTGGCCTTCGAGTTGCGCTCTTACTGTCTGGCAGTTGCGGTTCTGCACCGTTTCTCTTATCCAAGAGATTATTGTTTCCTTGAGTTTCCCTTCAGGTTAACTTTCATTCTTGAAGATTCATCCATTTCTTTCTTTCCATATTTCCCATATGATCATCCCCAGAATGAGAGTCCAAAAGAGGTTCACCTCTTCATTTTCACTGTAATTCTCATTCCAGGTATTAATAGTTGCGCAAATGTTACCTCGGATCCTATTGGACTGTCGAAAGATACCAGCCGCCCAGTCCCAGATTTATGTTGTGTAGTTACATTCATCTAGGAGATGATTCATTGTTTCTTCCTTAGCCTGATAGATGTGGCATCGTGACAAGCCAATGAATCCCATTTTCCTAAGGTTTTCCCAAATTAAAATTCGGTTGTGAAGTACTAACCATATGAATTTTTTTTTATGTTTGGCCATTGGTGGCTATTCCAAAGCTTATCCCATTGTTGCGCTGGATCTTCTTGGTCTTGGTCCGCGATGTAATGTCGGGCTTCTTTCAAGTTGAATTCCCCGCCATTTTTTTGCCCCCATCTTAGTTGGCCCTCTTGTTCTGAGACTGCAAGTTTCCTTTTCCTCAGTTCCTCCTCCACCTTTTCCATGATTGTTGCGGTCCGGTATCAATTTTGCGAACTGAGATTATCCCATATTCTCCATCTGTTGCGATCTGTTTCTTGTTTCTAGTAGTGGTAGAATTTGGTTTTGCCTTGCGCAATCATGTCCTATTGGAGTTCCTCCTTGTCCGGATTTTCCATTATGGGTTCCTATTGCCATGCATCCTCCCAGAATCTAGTTGTTTTACCATTCCTAACTTCCCAAAAGTTGTGTGTCTGGATCCAGGGTTTTTTGTGCCAAGCTAGACTCCAAATGGTTGATCCCTCCATGTTGCTCCTAAAGCGGATTAGGTCCTGGTTGTTTATGCCCATGGCATACTTGGCCTTCCAGAGGTTTACCCACGGTGTAGAAGTTCCTTTGACCCATCACCACCAGAGTTTCACCCCGTAGGCTTCATTGGTTACTTATGGGTCTTGTAACCCCATGTCTCCTTTGATTTTTGGTTTACAGACATTCTCCCAGGCCACCAGGGCCCATTTCTTCTTTGTTTCCGCTCCTCTCCATAGGAAGTCCCTTTGGATGTTTCTTATTTTTTGTAGTATTCCTTTGGGGTGGGAAATATAGACATCATATAGGTTGGAATTGCTTGCAGAACCGTCTTGGTCAAAATGAGTTTCCCCTCTATGTTGATGGATCTGTACGTCCAATTTTTCACCCTCTCTTGTAACTTGTTGATCACTCCTTCCCATGTTGCCATTTTGTATGCTCTGTCTGTCAGGGGGATGCCCAAGTACTTAGTTGGGAGTGTTTTTCACTCAAATCCCAAAATATTTTCCAGGTTTCTTTGGATTGCAGGGTTGGTGTTGAAGAAATAGATCATAGATTTGGAGTGATTGATCTCGACACCCGAGGCTTCCCCAAACTCTTCTAAGATTCTTTTACAGGATTTTGCTTCCTTGACCGCGGGTGTGCGATGTAGTAAGGTGTCATCCACGAACTGTTGGTGTGTAGAGGTCAGACATTTTTCAAAAGGTTTGATGCCTATTATTTCTCTTGTTGTTGTTGTGATTTTTATGCTTCAACTGAGACCTTCCATCATCAAAATGAAAAGGAAGGGGGAAAGCAGGTCTCCTTGTTTGATGCCTCTCGTAGGCCAGAAAGGTTTGGCTGGGACTCCATTTATTAGTAGCGAGTAACTTGTCATTGAGACTAGGCTGAAAATCTAGTTGATCCAGTGCTGGGTTAAACCAAAAGCTTCCAGTGTCTTGACCATGTAGTCCCAACTAATTTTATCATACGATTTTGCGAGGTCAAGTTGTATTATCATCCCCCCTCTCCTATGGATTTTCAGGGTGTGGATTATCTCATGGGTATGGATGATGTTGTCCACGATTTATCTTCCTTCCACGAAGCCCGCCTGCTCTTGTGAAATCAGTGTGGGTAGGAGGGGTTTCAATCTATTGGCTATGACTTTGGAAATTATCTTGTAAACCACATGGCATAAAGCTATAGGTTTGTACCGGTCGGGGGTCCTTGCTTCATTTTCTTTGGGAATTAGAGTAATCATTGTGGCATTTAACACTTTTAGGATGGAGGTCGACCGTCTAGAGTCCTCCACCACCCTATAAACATCATGTTTGACCACTTCCCAACATGCTTTGAATAATTCCACTGTGAAACCATCTGGACCAGGGGCTTTCCCGTTGGGCATCTCCTGGATCACTTTATCAATTTCCTCCTTAGCAATGGGTTTGTTTAGGTTGTTATTTTGTTCCTCGGTGACTAGACCAGGGATGTGTTGAGTTATCCTTTGGATGGCCTCCGTTCAGTCTTTATTGGGTTCCTAGGCTATCCCATGGAAGTGAATTACTACAATATTTTCTATCTCCTTGTGGGATTCTCTCTCAATCCCATCCTGATCCTTAATTTTCAGGATTTTGTTGTGGGCTCTTCTGGCAATGGTTGTTCTATGAAAAAACTTGGTGTTCATATCTCCTTCCTTTAGCCATCTGATTTGGGACTTTTGGGGCCATAGAATTTCTTCTTGCTGACATCTTGCCTCCCATTCCTGGGTCATTTGGATTTCTTCCTTTTTTCGATCCTCTGTATAGCCTGCTGCTATGTATACTTCCTGGAGTTTTCTCATTCTCTGTTTAATATTTTCCTTCTCTTGGTTTATATTTCCAAATATTTCCTTGTTCCACTCCTTGAGCTTATATTTGATGTACTTTAGTTTTTTTTCAGAGTTTGAACATCCTTGTCCCTTGCTCCAGTTGTTCCTCCTGCCACCACTGGTTGATGTTTTCCTTGAAGGCGGGGTGTTCTATCCAGAATTTATCAAACTTGAAGGGTCTATTCTTTAGGGAGGTTGGGAAGTCTGCTTCTAGTTGGACTGGCCAGTGATCAGAACCCCCCTAGGAAGGATGTTGTAGTCTACGGTTAACCCCTACATAATGATGGATTCCGACACCAGGAATCTGTCAAGTATTATCGCGACCTGATGTTGGTTTATCCTTTTATTGTTCCAGGTGAACTATACATTATTGGTTCTGATGTCCACCATCTCTGTTGTGTCTATGAATGTTGAGAATTCTTTTGCAACTCTATCCAATCTCATGGTGCCTCCTTTTTTCTCCGCAAGCGATGTGATGATGTTGAAGTCCCCTGTTAGGATCCAGTGGAGGTTGTTGGAGTGGGCTTTTAGGTCTTCTAAGTCTAGAAGCGTTCTTCTCTTTTCCTCTAACATCTGGGGTCCATACATAATAGTGCACATAACCATCTCTGTATTACCAATGATTTGCATGTTAACCAAAAGTGTGTGCCTGGTAGCCTCTGCTGCTATTAGGTTCATCACTTATGGATTCCACAAGGTGAGAATTCCTCCTATCATCTGCTGTCCTTCGACAACCAACATCTTGTACTTGCTCCATTTTTTTTTGCTAATTATTTCCATTCTATCTATAGTGCATTTTGTCTCTTGGATGAAACAAAGGTTTGGTTGTTCCTTCCTATGTTTGTTGCCAAAGAACAAATACACAATGGATGAGAATGTGCAAATCGATGAAGCGGGCATGTGCTAGGCAGGGTCGAAATTGAGCTACGAAAAATTGTATGGGTTTTCCAGTAAGAGGTAGGGTTTTCTAGTGAAAGGTACGGTGATTCCTTTGTCAAATCATTTTTTCTCCATTCTTTCTTACCATTTCTCTCAAATATTATACTTTTTAGTTTATGGAGATGATAAGATTAATTTTTTTTTGGTTTAAGAAGTTGATAAGATTAATTTTTTAGTTTACAGAGATTATAAGATAATAGATTTCTAAACATCATAAATTTGTTTGTTCCTCTTTTTCGTGAATAGAATATAAAATGTTATATATTTTTTTTTGGTTTATGGAAGTTTAAAAGATTTATGTTTGATTAATTTTTGGAGATCATCAAAAGTTGAAGTTCTTCCTTGATAATCTTAATGTAATTATGTAAGCTCTATTTCAAAAATAATTTTAAAGTTTGGATAAGGATTATTATATAAAAGAATGTTTCTTGTTTAAAATAATATTAAGTTTGGATAGGGATTATTTATATAGGAAAGCTCATTTTAAAAATAATTTTAAGTTTGGATGGGGATTATATATATATATTGAAATCTCATAAAGTTTATTTTGTAATATACTTTTTATAAAGACAAAGCTATTATGTATGTATGACATGTTTGAGGTTTTAACAAATAATGATCATTATTGATAATTAGAGTGTATATAGGAAATCCTAATCTTTTTTTCCCCTCAATTATCAAAATTAGTTTCAATAAATGCTTTGCTTCATTCATGTGACATAATTGTGTCCAAAATTTGTTTTGAAAATCAACAAGACTATAAAACTTAAATTATTGGCTTAACATCGGTAACATTCATGGGCACATCCTTGACATGGTCTCTTATAGTTAATGCTTGACACTAAACCTTTGTAGCATAACATGCTTCAAACCTTTGTAGCTTAACTTCAATTTTTGGTGCATATTTAATTGTTTTTTGTGCGTATTTAATTTTTTTCTCGAGTTTGTGTGGTCATTGACTCCACATTAATCATTGGATCCTTGGGATTGTCCCTTATAGTTAATGCTTGGAATATTTTTAGCTTAACATTCTTGGAACCTTTGTAGATTAACTTCAAGCTTTTGTGTGTATTTAATTTTTCTCTAAGCTTGTGTGGTCATTGAGTGCACTTCATGGAAATGCTCTATCTTGCAAACATGGAGTGTAATTAAACCTTTTACACTCCCACTTAGTGATAAGTAGATAGTTCATATGATTAGTGGTAGTCAACGAACATCCTTTTCCTTGGTGTGTTGAGTCAAGTTCATGCCACACATTTCACATAGTATTATTGAGAACTTGAAATGGACCAACACACTCTTGCAATTGACCTATTGTAGCTTCCTTCCTCGAGCTTCCATTGTGCATGCTCCAGGTTAGATATGTTGATGATTGCAGCTTCATGAGACATTCTCCAGGCCATTCTGCTATGGACTGAGTTGAGACGATCTGTGAGAACGCCCATGAGATGGGTGAGTCATACTCCTCTGGACTGAGTTGAGATGGCGTGTGTGGTCTCTTGTCGTGCTCCTCTGGACTAAGTTGAGACGACTTGAGATGGTCTCCTATTGGACTCCTATGGACTTAGGTTTGTCGACTTGAGATGACTCTTCGGATAATACTCATATGGACTTAGTTGAGTTGATTTGTTGAGAGTGATGTCCCTATAGATGAGCACAGGTGGATGTGTCCCTAGTGGCAGATCACTAGAGGATGTGTGATATCCCTTGCTATATTGTCAAAGAGTAAGACTTTGGTAAAACCCTAATTTGTATTGTAAAGGGGACAAGTTGGCCCCACCATGTAAAGATAATTAATATTGTCTAAAGATTAATTATATTGTTGAGTTATAGAAGTCAGACCTATTGTGCCAATAAACATGTCCATTTGATGTGCTAGGTCATGTATAAATAAGAGAGTTAGATCCCCATTTTGGATCACTCACTCACACTTGTTTCATTATCTCAACACCTACTTGTAGGGCTGAAGTGCACACTTCTCCTAGGCACAATCTTTCTTGGTCATAGAGCACCCTCTTGTGTGCACTAGGGTTTGTGGTGAAAGGGTGATCTTCTCTTGACTCTATAGCAAATGATTGCTGGATTTTTCCCTTGGTTGAGAAGGGTTTTCCTAGGATAACTTCTTGTGTTCTTGTGCATGGTTATTCTTCTTCTGATCTTGGTTACTGCAACTACTGTATATTGTATTGTTGCATTGTTTATGGTTCAAGTTCATGCTAAATTGAAATAAACTACATGTGCCTTGAGATAAGCATTAAAAATTCAACATGGTATCAGAGCAGTGCTCCTAAAGAGCCATTGCACAAGCTATTCCAAGCTAGTCGTCACCTTTTTGCTAAAACTGCAAAAACAACCCCCTTCCATTTTCCTTGTCAAGCTAGTTTTAACACTTTCCCCTTGAACATTGGACCTAATTTTTTCATAGGAAGGTACGGACTAGTATAGTGCACCACCTGCAACTCTTAGATAAAAAATTGAAGAAGTTTTGATTTTCATCCCTAGGGTTTCTACAAAATTTCGGTTTTAGGGTTATTGTAGAACGTTGGAGTATTTTTACAGCTTGTTGAGGTTCCTTTGACTCTCTAGGGTTTCTTGTTGGCAATCATAAGTCCAACAAACACCCCAGAGACCTCTTCTTGAAAAACTTTAGGGTTTCTAGCCTAGTTATTAGGGTTTGTGAAGAATATGCAAGCCATGATGAACAAAACTTTGGTGGAAGATAGGATTGATGGAACAAGCAACTTCATCTCCTGGTATGACAAAAGTTGACACCATTGCTACCTTCTTCATGAAGATTTCAAAGATCAGAGACCAGTTAGGTGCCAATGGAGAAACCATCACAGACAAAGAGTTTGTCATGATTACTCTCAATGCTTTTCCAAGACATTGGGAACCATTCATTCAAAATATAATGGAAGAGAAGACTTACCTCAATTTGATCATCTATGGGCAGAATGCACCCAGGAGGAAACCATAATTATAGCCAAAGGTGTGCAAGACTCCCATCATGATGAAAATCAAGATCTTGCTTCTCATACAAAGAGAGGCAGAAGAAATAGAAGAAGTTTCAGCAAAGCATTCAAAGACAAGAAAACTTCAGCAACTCCAGGTCATGAACACAGAAAAGGCATTTCAAGGATTCAATGTTTCAGATGTGAAAACTATGGACACATTGCGAGAAATTGTCCTACCAGGAATAAAAGAAGACAACATGAATCCACTGCAGATGTTGATTTAGAGCCACCTCAGAGAGATGAAGACATAAAAGATGAAGCATTCTTCTTCATTTCAACACTCTCAGGTACCGTTCCTACTGATAGTGATATTTGGTTGATTGAAAGTGGTGCTTCCAGAAACATGACTGGATATAGAGAACATCTTACATACCTTATAGAGGAAGAGTCTCGTCTGCATGTTGTACTTGGTGATAATGCTAGATATACTGTGAAGGGAGTTGAAACCTCTTCTTTCCAACTAGATTCTGACATACCTCTTCAATTAAGTGAGGTACTATATGTACCTGGGATGAAAAGGAACATTGTCTCTATTTATGGATTCTCCTCGGGTGATTGGTGTTTGAGAAAACAATTTGTACATATTGATTGTTCGACCAGTTCAGACCTTATTACATGATACTATTAGCCTGAGCGAGCTATGGCATAGGAGACTTGTTGATTTACATTATAGAGCCCTTCCCTCTTTAGGGAAGATGGTGTCAGGCCTTCCAAAGATACATATTGAGCATGATGGCGTTTGCAGAGGTTGTGCTCTTAGCAAGAATATCAAGTTGTCCTTTTCAAGCAGTGACAGTAGATCCAAGGGGATCTTGGAATTGATACATACAAATGTTTGTGGACCCATGACTATTGCTTCCTTGAACGGATATTTGTACTATGTTCTCTTCATCGATGATCACTCTTGGAATACGTGGATTTACATCTTGAAGACCAAGGATGGATTCCTTGTGAGATTTCAAGAGTTTAAAGCTCAGGTTGAGAACCTGACCTGGAGGAAGATCAAGGTGTTGAGATCAGACAATGGAGGACAGTACACCTCCAGGGATTTCAGTGATTTCTGTATTGAGGCAGGGATCAAGAGGGAGTACACCATTCCTTATAACCCTCAACATAATGGGGTTGCAGAGAGGAAGAACAGATCCATTGTCGAGGCAACCAAAGCAATGATACATGATCATAATCTACCTATGATTCCGTGGGAAGAGGCATCCATGCCAACAATGTACGTTCAGTACAGGAGTCCTCATAAGATTATGAAGAACATGACTCCCGAAGAAGATTTCATCAGAGTGAAGCCTGAGGTTGGACACTTTATAATATTTGGGTTTCCAGTATACTTTCATGTACCCAAGGAAAAGAGAACCAAGCTAGACCCTTCAGGAAGGAATGGTACATTTGTGGGGTACAATGAATCTTCAAAGGCATACCAGATCTACATCCCTGGTCATAGAGGAATCAAGGTTAGCATATATGTCACCTTTGAGGAAGAGATTGCCTTCCGAAGATCCAGAGAATCTCATATGGAGATTAACAACGAGAAGAAAGAAAAGACAATACCTTCTCCCCCTTCAACAGTTCAGAGGGAGACAATTATTGATCCAATTGATCCAGTTGATCCCGTAGCTCCGGTTGATCCGTTGATGTTCCCAGATACATTGCAGTAGGCCAGAATAAGCATGCATGGGCTCGACAGACTCTGCAAGAGGCAGAGGGACATACATCTCCTCGTGGTACATTCTGATAGAGCAAGAGAACACAGAGATTTTCGAGCTATGTTTCAAATATGAGCCACATCATTGATAATGAGCCTTCTTGTCATGGAGAAGCAACAAATGGGCAGGTTTGGCAAGATGCCATGACCAAATAGTATCTGTCCATCATGAAGAATGATGTGTAGGATATTGTTCTGAGAACGGAACGGAAGTCTGTAGTGACTTCCAAGTGGATCTATAAGATCAAACATGCAGCTGATGGAAGTGTTGAGAATTACAAAACAATATTTGTGGCTAGAGGATTCTCTCAGGTGGAGGGAATAGATTACGAGGAGACATTTTCTCCTATTTCCCAATACACTTCCATTCGTACGATTATTTCATTTGCAACATCCATGGGTTGGAGACTACATCAGATGGATGTGAAGACAACCTTTCTTAATGGTGAGATTGAGGAAGAAGTTTACATTGAGAAGACAGATGGATTCATGATACATGAGAAGGAGTCTCACGTCTGGAGGTTGAAGAAAACCATGTATGGACTAAAGCAAGCATCTCGAGCATGGTATGAAAATATTGATGGATACATGATGAATTTAGGCTTCAACAAGAGTGTTGTTGATCCAAACCTATGCTACAACATTGTTGGTGACAAGTGCCTGATTTTGGTCCTATATGTTGATGACTTATTCCTCACCGGTTCAGAAAGCCTTATTTTTTAATGCAAGCATGCATTGGCTTCTGATTTCGAGATGAAGGAACTTGGTATGATGCACAACTTCTTGGGACTATAAGTGTCGTAGAGGAATAATGAGATTTTCCTAAGTAAGTGAAAATACACAGTGGAGATATTGAAGAAATTCGAGATGATAGACTACAGATCCATGCCTACACCGATGGTGATGAATTTGAAGAAAATGAATGAGGATTCTTCTGATTCAGGCAAGATTGATTCACATATTTATAGACAGTTGATTGGATCATTGATGTATCTGGTTAACACTAGACCTGATATATGCTATGCAGTGAGTGTACTCAATTAGTTTATGAGTTAGCTGAGACAAACACACTGGATAAAAATGAAGCATGCGTTGATATATTTATGAGGAACAATTGGTTATCGACTGAGATATGCCTCCAATGTAGACATGATTGCAGGGATATGCCGATGCAGATTTGGTAGGGAGCGTAGTGGACCGGAAGAGCACTTCCAATTGTTGTTTTACTTTGGGATCTACCATGGTTTCCCATTGTAGCATGAAACAAATTTTTGTGGCTTTGAGTACCATAGAAGCAGAGTACATTGCATTATGTGTGGCAGTCCGTGAAGCAGTGTGGCTTCGCAAGCTCCTTGCAGACTTATTTGGACATGAGATGCATTCCACCATTATCCATTGTGATAACCAGAGTTGTGTGAAGCTCTCCGAGAATAATGTGTTTCACGATAAATCGAAACACATCAAGATCAAATACCATTACATCAGAGATATGGTGCAGAGGAAAGCAATACATGTGCAGTACCTTTCTACACACGAGCAAGTTGCAGATGTCTTCACCAAACCACTTGCCAGGACGAAGTTCAAGTACTTTCATGAGAGACTTAGCATGGTGGAGAATGCCTTCCTAGCTGAGAGGGAGTGTTGATGATTATAGCTTCATGAGACATTCTCCAGTTCGTTCTCCTCCGGACTAAGTTGAGACGATCTGTGAGAACGCCCATGTGATGGGTGAGTCATACTCCTCTGGACTGAGTTGAGATGACGTGTGTGGTCTCTTGTCATCCTCCTTTGGGCTGAGTTGAGATGACGTGCGTGGTCTCTTGTCGTGCTCCTCTGGACTGAGTTGAGATGACTTGAGATGGTCTGCTATCAGACTCCTATGGAATTAGTTGAGTCAACTTGAGATGGCTCTCCAGATAGTACTCCTATGGACTTAGTTGAGTTGATCTGTTGAGAGTGACATCCCTGTGGTTGAGCACAGGTGGACGTGTCCCTAGTGGTAGAGAACTAAAGGATGTGTGAGATCCCTTGCTATATTGTCAAAGAGTAAGACTTTGGTAAAACCCTAATTTGTATTGTAAAGGGTACAAGTCAGAGCCACCATGTAAAGATAATTAATATTGTGTAAAAATTAATTATATTGTTGAGTTATAGAAGTTGGCCCTATTGTACCAATAGGCACATCCATTTGATGTGCTAGGTCATGTATAAATAAGAGAGTTAGATCCCCATTGTGGATCACTCACTCACACTTGTTTCATTATCTCAACGCCTACTTGTAAGGCTGAAGTGCACACTTCTCTTAAGCGCAATATTTCTTGGTAATAGAGCACCCTCTTGTGTGCACTAGGGTTTGTGGTGAAAGGGTGATCTTCTCTTGACTCTATAGAAAATCATTGTTGGGTTTTTCCCTTGGCTGAGAAGGGTTTTCCTAGGACAACTTCTTGTGTTCTTATGCATGGTTATTCTTCTTGTGATCTTGGTTACTGCAACTATTGTATATTGTATTGTTGCATTGTTTATGGTTCAATTTCATGCTAAATTGATGTAAACTACATGTGCCTTGAGCTACGCATTAAAAAATCAACAAGATAGTTGGTATCATTA
>JZKD02S1675150.1:949334-976862 GCA_000966675.3 Picea glauca | reverse complement strand
TCTAGCTCTAATTGATACACCTACACTAGTTTTCCATTGTTGTTTCTTGACATCTAGCATACCAGACTCTTCTAGCTTAGTCTCCTGGATGAGGATTATGGTTGGATTTTTTAATCTAATCATATCCCTAAGTGCTTCTTCTTTGAACTTATTTCCCATACCTCTGCAATTCCAAGAGACTATCATTATTTCATAAATGGATGTTTATAACTGCCACTTAACTAACCATCCCTTGGCACTTGAGATCCCAGGCTTTTGAGTGAGTGGAATTTTTCTCTTGCCCCCAACGAACTTTTAATAGTGGTTCATATACCCGAGGTTCTTTCTTTGTTTGCTACTTCTTCCCTTTTATCTTTTGTAGGTTTTCTCCCTACTTTCTTAGGGATTCAATCTTCCTTTATGTCTTCATGCTCAAGCTGCCATTGAAATTTGTTTTTGGTTGCTACTCCACTAGATTGTAGATGAAATCTCCAATCTAGTTACTTGGAGGCACCACTCCCTTCTGGTTACCTCCATTAACATAAAGATAAAGATAATGATATTATTTTATTTTATTTAAATTACAAATATATACATTCTATAAAACCAATTTGAAAAACACAAACACTTTCCTTCTATATATACATACATACATACAAATTTTAAACTTCCGAAAGATTAAACTTGGATTATTTACATAATAATACCCATTCTCAGCTACCAAACCTTAACAATCATATAAATGAAAACCAAAAATAACAAACCACAATATATTCCTATTATATTATTATATTATAAGTGTAAAACTTCACCTACCAAACCTTAACAATCATATAAATGAAAATCGAAAATAACAAACCACAATGTCATCCTATTATAAGTGTAACAGTTCACTGTATAGACCAATCAGCTTCAGCGCTGAATGTATGTCTATGAAGTTCCACTGAAACTTGAAACCCGGACAGTCCACAGTAAAGTTAAAGTGTGAAGAAGGTAATAGAAGTAACTCTCCAGATTCGAATCTAAGCTTGAGCTATCCCCTTTAGAGTATTCATTTTTTAAAATTAATTTGTTTTTAAGCCAGCGATATGCGCCTTTCGTTTTAATCATGGCCAGCGATCTGCAGTTCTTACTTAGACGTCACTATCATCTCGATGCCTTTCATTTTCATCATGCCACGTCACTATCATCTCGATGCCTTTCATTTTAACCTTTGCCAACGAAGCAGTTCTTACCTTAACGTCACTATCATCTCGATGCCTTTCATTTTAACCTTTTGTTTGTTAGACGTCCCTATCATTTTAATGCTACGTTGGATTAAAAAATAAATATATTAAAAAGTATACACCGGTGAAGATCTCAACTCCCTTCTCCAGCTCGTGTGGCACTGCAGCTCGAATTGTCCGAGCACAGTATATGTGTATGAAATTCAAACATGGTATATGATATGTAAACAAGATAAAATTTCCTATCATCTCCATGCCTTTCATTTTAATCATGGCCACGTCACTATCATCTCTATGCCTTTCATTTTAATCATGGGCACAGTATATGTGTATAATAAAAACAAGAAATTCAAAAATGGTATATGATATGTAAACAGGATAAAATTTGGGGTGGAGAACATATAAAATCTCACGAAAAAGCATGGCATATTCATTGGTTATGTTTGTGCTTCTCAACGGAAAATTTGAATGGAATTAGGCGGCGCGGCCCGATAAATACTCAACCTAACCGTTGCTTTTTATCAGACTGCTGTATCATGGATATAAAATGTTCCCATTGCTCTCTGTTTCTGCTCTCTCTCCGTCCCGCAGTTTACTGGTAATGTTGTGTGGAGCGCTCCTGTTAGTTCTCTGTTTTGTGTTTGTATGGATGTTTGTGTAGTGCTGGCCGTGTGTATGTCCGTATATGTGTGTCTCTGTGTGTATATCTGTATATGTGTGTCTCTGTGTATTTGTTTGTTTTGGGATGGAGGAGACAGAGCAGTTGCAGGGGCCACCCAAGCCAAGCATCGTCGATGTTGAAGGTGATTAGATTTTGATTCTGTGTAGTCTTTTTTTCCCTGTGATTAGGTTTACGTTTGATGCATTAATTTCTGATTTGCCTATTTTATGAATATGGGATTTTGATGCAATAATTTTCCTGTTTGATCAGGTTTACTTTGATGCATTGATTTTTGACCGGTACAAGAGGATATAGCCACTTGCCCGAAAGGCACAAAAGGTACACATCTCTTTTGTACTATAAGTGGTTCATACATACATCTGCAGTTGCAGGGGCCACCCAAACCAAACATCGTCGATGTTAAGGTGATTAGATTTTGATTCTGTGTAGTCTTTTCTTTTCCTGATTTGATCAAGTTTACCTGTGATGCATTAATTAATTCTGACATGTCCATTCAGTGAATGGGATTGGATTTTGCGTGCAAAGATGGAAGAGCAGAGCAGCAGTCCAATCTCCAGATTACCTTTACGTTGGTTTCCTTTTTCGTATAACGTGGCTCTGTTATTGTTTTCTTTACAGTGCCGTATATTACCTTTTTGGTTTTGTTGCCATATCTCTGTATCATATTCTGGGTTTTTTTTTAGGAACGATGGGTAACTGAAATCAAAGTAGTTGACGGCGGGGCGGCCGTTCTGTGAACGGTAAAGAAGGTATAGCCATTTGCCCTAAAGGCACAGAAGGTACACATCTTTTTTTTTTCTTTGTACTATAAGTGGTTCATTTATCCTTGAACATGTAATGTGCTTGTTTTTGTTTTAAAGAACCTATAGGTATGCATTTTTTTTTTAAAGCTTGATAATACATCTTGAACATTATGTGACTGTATTGCAAATATAATTATGATTCATTCTTGCATGTGACTGTATTGCAAATATAATTATGACTCATTCTTGCGTTTCAGTTTTTGAAAGATGTTTAATAGCAGCATAAAGAAAGCTCGACAATACATAGTCTATCTGGTTGGGTTGGTCAGCAGAGTTACGCTATCTGCGTGTTTTCGCCTCCACAGAACGAGTCTGCTGTAGTAACAGAGTAAGAGTCTAACGGAACCTATTGCCAGGTTTGGATAATGAAATATTGGAAGATGTTTGATATTTTAAAAATTATTCTGCTACCCATCAACTCAATAATTAATTTCAGTATATTCTTTTATGTTATATTTTATATTCTTTTATGTTATATTTTTGTTAAAATAAGCGATTTATGGATTGACCCGGTAAACTCGGTTTCAGAAAGGTCTTTTTCGTTAGAGGAATTTACATGCAGCTTTCCCTGTTTGGTTGGTTTGCAGGTTATGCACATAGATGGCATGGAGGAGAACGAAAAGTAATGAAGGGTTATTTTAGGTTAACTGTAATGCGTACAAGCGTCCGCCGAGTTGAATTCATCGAGGCAGGTAGGTACACACTGCCATTGCAGTGAGATTTATACTAGAGATTACATTATCTAATCAAAACATCACATTATTATTATTACTTAGAAGAACTGTACACATACACAATTCTACGGTTGCCTTAATTTAAGGATTATGTTTTATGCCAATGTCACTATGTCCTGAGAAGAAATAAGCAATGGATGAGAATGTGCAAATTAGTGAACGGCTTATGAACTGTTTGTGTTGGGCAAGGCAGAAGTTAAGCTCCTCCCTACGGAAAACTGTATGGGTTTCCGAATAAGAGGTAGAGTTTAATAGTGAAAGGTACAACCATTTCTGTGTTAAACCCTTTTTCTACAATTCCTTCTGTCTTTTAAGAGATAATCAAATACTATACTAATTTTTTAATTTATGAAGATGATAAAATTGATTTTTAGTTTAAGGAGATTATAAGATTTTCTGTCATTTTGTTTCTCCATATTTTTTTTGTCAACAGAATATGAATTTTTTTTGTCAACAGAATATGAAATGTTATACTATTTTTATTTTATTTTATTTATGGAAGATTATAAGATTTCTTAACATTATAAATTTGTTTGTTTCTTAATTTATGAGATCATCATAATTTTTTTGGTATCAGAAGTTGAATTTCTTCTTTTATAATCTAAATGTACTTGTATTTGACATTGCAAAACTAATTATATATATTTCATCAGGCAATTACATAATTTTAATTTTTAATGTGGATTATTTATATATATTAAAATATTATAAGTTCATTTTAATTAAGCTAATTATATATATTTCATCAGGCAATTATATAATTTTAATTTTTAATGTGGATTATTTATATATATTAAAATATCATAAGTTCATTTTAATTTTCAATGTAGATTATTTATATATATTAAAATATTATAAGTTTATTTTACATTATATTTCTGAAGTATAATAACTTGATAAAATTGTTATATATGACATGTTTGGAATATAATAAACAAATAATGCTAGTAATAAAAATGTAAATCTGAAATTCCACTAGTGTTACCTCAATTATTAAAATTAACTTTTAAGTTTTTAATAAAAATGTAAATCTAAAATTTTATTATTTTTGTTCGTGAGATTATTAATATTAATTTGTAGTAATAAATTTGTGTTCAAAATTTGTTTTGAAAATCAACAAGAACACAAAATTTAAACTACTACTTATCATGTGTAACATTAATGGTCACATCCTTAACTATGTCTCTTATAGTATAGTGAATGATTGGAATATTTGTATTTTAATTTTGATTTCTGATCAGTGTTTAAGTTTTTCTTTATTAGCTTTTAACAATAAATTTGTGTTAATTTTTTTTTTTCCTAAAATCAAACAAGATCATAACATTTAAACTATTACTCAACATTTGTAACATTAATAATCACATCCTTAGCACTCTCTCTTAGTATAGTTAATCTCTTATTTTTGTAACATTAATAGTCACATCCTTAGCACTGTCTCTTAATATAGTTAATCACTTATAGTATAGTGAATGATTGGAATCTTTGTAACTTAACTTTGATTTTTTCCTGTATTTAAGTTTTTCTTTGAACTGGTGATTATTGACTCAACATTCATAATTGAGCTTGTTTGTATATGTGTCTCTCTATGTCTATTTGGTGATGGAGGAGAGAGAACACCAACATTCATACATAAATTTGAGGTTGCAAGGGCCACCCAAGCCAAACATGTTCGATGTTGAAGGTGTAAGGAGGGTACATATCCTCTCTCTATATGTAGAAACGATGGGGTACTTCTCTTTTTCGTCTGTTGAGAACATACATGGGGCCCTTCCTCACTTCTCTTCATTACGGAGCAACCAAGCCAAGAACCAATCCTGGAAAGCAACCCGCCATGACGGATCAACCAACTCCCTGTTTTGATGAGGTTTAAGTTTTGATGCATTAATTTCTAACTTTTCCATTCATGGAATGGGATTGGATTTTGATGCAATAATTTCTGGATAGGTTGATGTGTGCACAGATGGAAGAGCAACCATTCAATCTCCAGATTACTTTTTAAGTTGGTTTCCATTTTAGTATATTGTGTCTGTGCTATTGTCTTCTTTGTATTGTTGTATATTATTCTTTGGTTTTGATGCCATCTCTCTATCATATTAGAGCGGTCTGGTTTTCTAAGAAATGATGAACAACTGAAATCAAAGTAGTTGAGATTTTTTTTTGGTTTTATTGAATGAATGTTCAATATGTTCAGGGAAACGGTGTTGTAAATGGTTTCATTCAGGGCAGTCGTGCTGTGAATGGTACAAGAAGGTATAGCTGTCAAAAGGTGTAGAAGGTACACATCTCTCTTCTTTTTTTTCTTTGTGGTATAAATGGTTCATTTATCCTTAACATATAGTGTGCCGGTTGGATGTTTAATTTTATGACCAAGTTTATTTTTATGAACACATAAACTATGTGTGCATGCCCCCCAGTGTGCATTTCTATTTTCAAGGCTTATGATACATTTTAATTTTATGTGATTGTATTGCAAATATAATTATGACTCATTCTTGTGTTTCAATTTTGAGAGATATTGAATAACAGCATAAAAAATGGTAGATAATACATTTTTTAATTTTTTTTTGAAACACTAGTTGGTTTGGTTGGCAGAGCTAATAATTAACTTCAAAATATGTTTTGCATTTTATGTTGTATTTTTGTTAAAATGAAAGCATTTGTAGATTGACCATGGACTCTGCAAGTAATAGTTACCAATAACACTATTAATTGTTAATTATTAGAGTGATAGTCACTAAGAACATTAATACCTCTTTACCTTGTTTGTTAGATGGTGGATAAGGTGATATTCATGTTAGATGATGGATAAGATATATCTAAAGTGATAGTTACCAATAACACTATTAATTGTTAATTATTAGAGTGATAGTCACTAAGAACATTAATACCTCTTTACTTTGTTTGTTAGATGGTGGATAAGGTGATATTCATGTTAGATGATGGATAAGATATATCTAAAGAACACTAAAAATAAATGAAAATTACCAATTATTGGTAATGTGTGGGATAATTTTTATTTTATAAACTTTGTTGAGAAAATTAACAATAATTGATAATGTGTATGGGGATACTTTTTATTATAAATTTTATGTTTGTTGAGAAAAAAATTTTGTTTAAAAATTTGCATGCAGCTTAGCTTTTCATGAAGGCAGGTAAGTACACACTGCTATTTGCCAGTGAGATTTACAGTAGAGACTTCATTATTATTTAGAAGTCTCTTCCTTAACAACTGCCTACACATACCATACGTGTGTGCAGAGATGGAAGAGAAGAGAAGAGCAGAGCAGCCGTTCAAAATACTATACTAATTTTTTCTGTTTATGAAGATTTGAAGATAATTTTTTTAGTTTACTGAGATTTTTTGTGACATTACAATATGTTTGTCCCTCTATTTCTCTTTTACGTGAACAGAATATAAAATGCTATTTATATAAGATTATAAAATTTCTAAACATTAAAATCTGTTTTTTTATGGAGATCAACAGAAGTAAGAAGCTGATTTTTTTATAGAAAATCTTAATATATTTGTATTTGACATTGGAGAACTTCATTTTAAACATAATTTTAACTTTGGATTAGGATTATTTATATATTTATTAAAATCTCATGAAGCACATTTTGCAATATACCTTTTTAAGTACAAGGATAAATAAACAACTAATGCCCATTACGATTGGGAAATCTAGTCGTCTTCTTTATTTAATTATTATTTTTTTTTACTATCAATAAATGTCTTGCTTCATCGTGTGATGAGGTGTGTTTGCAATTTATTTTAAACAATAAATCAACCAAACGATAAAATTTTTGAACTATTGAATCAATGTAACATTCATGATCACATCCTTCGCACTCTCCCTTATAGTTCTTGGAATCTTTCATTTTTAATGCGTATGTAGTGTGGTTATTGATTTAACATTCATAAATGAGCTTGTTCGTTTTGTGATGGAGGAGAGAGAGTACTAACATTCATACTCCAGTTAAAGCGGTCACCCAAGTGATGTTGAAGGTGATTAGGTTTTGAGTTTAGAGAGTACCAACATTCATACTCCAGTTGCAGCGGTCATCCAAGCGATGTTGAAGGTGATTAGGTTTTGAGTTTGTGTAGTCCTTTCCTTCTTGTTAGTTTGATGCATTAATTTTTGATTTGTCTATTCATGGAATGGGATTTTGATGCAATAATTTCCTGATATGTTGGTGCCGTTTAATCTATAGATTACTTTTAACGTTGATTTCCCTTCTAGTATACTGCATCTATGTTATTGTCTTGTTTGCAGCTCTGTTATGGCCTGCAAAGTATTGTCTTGTTTGCAGCTCTGTTATGGCCTGCAAAGTATTGTCTTGTTTGCATCTCTGTTATGGCCTTCTTTGCAGGTGACCAATATACACCCTGCTACACAATACAATTCAAATCCTACGGTGTTATTGTCTTCTTTTCAAATCCTACGATGTTATTGCCTTCTTTGCAGCTTTGTTATTGTCGTTTGCAACTTTGTTATTGTTTCTTTGTAGGTGGCCAATACACACCCTACTATACAAAACAATTCAAATACTATGGCCTTAAATCCGACAGCTTATATACCACTCATAGTAGAATTCAAATCCTACGGCCTTAAATTCGACGGCTTATGTACCACCCATAGTAGCATTGGATGCTTCTTAGCAGGGTGCTCTTTCCTCCATTGAGGTATACTAGTCTTTTGTTTTGTTACGAGTCTTTTGTTTTTTTGCCATGTCTTTTTATATATCTATATAAAAACGTTCTAGGTTCTTAGAAATGATGGGAAGCTGAAATTAAAGTAATTTAGAGTAGTTCTGTTTTATTGAATGAATGTTCATGTCTTTGTATATATTAAAGCATTCTCGGTTCTTAGGAATGATGGAAAGCTGAAAAAAGTAGTTGAGAGTAGTTCTGTTTAATTGACTGAATGTTCAGGGAAACCGTTCTATGAATGGTACAAGAACGTTCTATAAATGGTACAAGAAGGTATAGCAGCTTACCCGAAAAGCACATAACAGCTTACCCGAAAAGCACATAAGGTATTTTTTTCTTTTCTTTGTGGTATAAGTGGTTCCTTTATCCTTGAACATGTGATGTGCCTATCGAAAGTTTAATCTTAAAACATAGTTTGTTTTTATGAATCCATAGGCTCTGTGTATGCGCTCACCCACTGTGTGCATTCTTTTTTCAAGGCTCGAAAATACATCCTGAACATTATATTAATTGTATAGCAAACATAATTATGACTCATTATTGTGTTTCATTTTTTGAGAGATGCAAAATAGCAGCATGAGGAAAGTTCGATTGTACATTTCTTTTATCTTTTTAAACATTGGTTGGGTTGGTCCGCAGAGTTAAGATGACGTGGTGAGTTACTACCCGTGGCGTGTTTTTTCCAGGAATGGATCTGCAGAAGTAACAGAGACTACTGGAACCTATTGCCCAGGGTTGGAGAATGAAATATTGGAAGATGACCTCCGTGAGTAGATATTTGAAAAAGTATGATATTTCACTTTTTTATTTTTTAAATTACTCTGTTGCCCATCAACTTAGTAATTAACTTCAGAGTATGTTCTTTCTTATGCTACTAGATGTTTTTTATGTTATATTTTTGTTAAAATGAAAGCATTCATGGTAGATGTAATTAACTTCAGAGTAGGTTCTTTCTTATATTAGATATATTTTATGTTATATTTTTGTTAAAATGAAGACATTCATAGTAGACCAGGTAAATATTTTTTGATATTTGAATTTTTCAGACTTTATCATGATATAGATGTTTCAGATAATAGATTGATAGATGGGATGTATATGTGATTGTAAAAGTCATCTCCTATGACTGCATGACATTCAAACTTTTTGTTTTTGTAAAGTTTCATATTTTCTGTATTTGAACTTCTCACAAACTTTGTCATAACACAGATGTTTCAGATAAGAGATGGGATGTATATGATTATAAAAGTCATCTCTTATGACTATAACTGCATGACATTTAAGCTTTTTTGCTTTTTTAAAGTTTCATTTGATTCTAATCTGAATAGCCATGAAACTGACTTTATCATGACACAGATGTTTCAAATAAGAGATTGATAGATGGGATGTATATGTGATTGTAAAATTCATCTCTTATGATTGCATGACATTCAAGTTTTTTGCTTTTATAAAGTTTTCAAATAATAGATTGATAGATGGGATGTATATGTAATTGTAAAATTCATTACATGACATTCGAGCTTTTTTCTTTTGTAAAGTTTCATTTGATTCTAATTTCAAAAAAGCTTTTTTGATTCGAGGAATTTACATGCAGCTTTCCCTTACAGTCCTTGACCCCGTGTTTGGTTGGTTTGCAGGTAGTTTGAGGAATTTCTTTTTGATTCAAGGAATTTACATGCAGCTTTCCCTTACAGTCCTTGACCCGTGTTTGGTTGGTTTGCAGGTAGTTTGAGGAATTTACATGCAGCTTTCCCTTACTATCCTTGAAGATTACATCATTTTTTTTCATAATTATTTCATATTAATTGTGATATGGTTGTACAAGCCTCAGCTGGTTAAATTCATGGAGGCAGGTAGGTACACACTGCCATTTGCTAGTGAGAGATTTATACTAAAGATTACATTAGCTAATCAAAACATCACATTATTATTTATAATGTGAGATTACATTAGCTAATCAGTGCACCACAAAATTATTTAAAAGTCTTTTCGTTAAGAACCGCGTACAAATACCATCCTATGGCTGCCATAATGTAAGGAATACATTTTCTGCCAGTCATTAGGTACTGAGAACTGTGAGAACATATAGGCAATGGATAAGAATGTGCAAATTGGTGAAGAGGCCCTCTGACCTGTTTGTGCTGGATAAGGCCGAAGTTCATCTCCCCGCTACGGAAAACTGTATGGTTTTCCCAATAAGAGGTAGGGTTTGCTATTGAAAGGTACGGCCATTCCGTTGTCCAATCCTTTCGCTCCTTTACTTCTGTTAACATATCATAAAACACTATACTAATCATTTTAGTTTATGGAGATGATAAGATTATTTCTCTTATTTTACTGAGATTATAAGATTTAACATTAGAAATCTGTTTGTCCCTCCATTCCCTTTTTGTCGGTCAACAAAATACAAAAATTTCGGTGAATATTCATTTGTGGTTTACGGAAGATTATAAGATTTTTTAACATGAGAAATTTATAATTTTTTTTGTTTGATTAATTTCTGCAGATCGTGATATTTTTTAATTTCAGAAATTGAATTTCTTCTTTAATAATCTTAATAAACTTGTATTTAACATTGGAAAGCTCTTTTTTAAAAGAGATAGGGAGTATTTATATCTACTCAAATTCTAGGAAATTCGTTCTTTTTTAAAACAATTTTAACCTTGAATAAGGATCATTTATATCTATTGAAATTTGAAATACTAGGAAATTCATTTGGCAATATACCTCTTTTATGTATAACAAATAAACAAACAAATAATGAACACTGGATTGTGAATCGAAAATCCTACTCTTGTTTCCTCAATTATTAAAATTAGCTTAAATTAGCTTAAGCAATAGGCGCGTTGCTTCATCTATGTGGGATTGTGTCCAAAATTTGTTTTCAAAATCAACCGGAAAATTTGAACTATTGACTATACATGTGTTAGATTCATGACCATATCGTCAACTCTGCCTCTTATAGTTTATCCGTAGCTGAACTTTGATTTTTCATGCATAGTTAACTTTTCCTTATGTGGTTATTACTCAACATTCATAATTTTCCTGTGAGCTTGTTTTTATGTGTGTTTGTTTGTTTTGTGATGGAGGAGAGAGCGCACCAACATCTGCAGTTAATATGATCGATGTTAAAGGCGATTAGGTTTTGATTTTGTGTAGTCCTTTCCACCTTGTTTTGATCAGGTTTAAGTGTGATGCATTAATTTCTGATTTGTCTTTTCATGGAATGGGATGGGATTTTGATGCATTAATTTCCTGATAGGATGTTGCGTGCAAAGATGGAAGAGCGATCCTACAGACTGCTTTTTACGTTGGGAAGAGCGGTCGTCCAATCTACATATTACTTTTTACGTTGGTTTCCTTTTTTGTATATTTCGGCTCTGTTATTGACTTCTTTGCATTGTGGTATACTACTCTTTCGTTTTGTTGCAGTGTCTCTCTATCGTATTAGACAGTTATGGGGTTTTAGGAATGATGGGTTGCTGAAATCGAAGTAGCTTTGTTTTATTAAATGATTTTTCAAGGCAACTGTGCTGTGAATGGTACAAGAAGGTAGAGCGGCTTTGTGAATGGTGAAGGCAGTTGTGCTGTGAATGGTAGGCCAGAAAGGTGTAGAAGGTACACATCTCCCTTTTTTTTATTTGTCCTGCTGGATGTTTAATTTCCAGACTAAGTTTGTTTTTATGAACCCATAGGCTGTGTGCATGCCCCGGGCTTGCATTTCGTTTTTCAAGGCTGGATAATACATCTTGAACATTATGTGATTGTATTGAAAATATAATTAGGAGATGCTTAATAGCAGCATAAAGAAAGTTGGATACTACATTTATTCATCTTTTTGAAACAGAGATTGGGTTGATCAGTAGAGTTGAGATGACATGGTGAGTTACTTGACCCTAGGCGTGTTTTGGCCTCCACGGAGGCAAGAATGAGTCTGCGGAAGTAACAAAGACTACCAAAGTAACAAAGACTACCAGAACCTATTTTCCAGGTTTGGATAATGAAATAGTGAAAGTAATCCTCCGTGAATAGATATTTGAAGAAATGTGATTTTATCTTTTTCATTTCTTAAATTACTCTGCTACCCATCAACTCAATAATTAAGTGTAGAGTATGTTATTTCTCTTTTATGCGTTTATGGTTTATTGTATGTATATTTTTGTTAAAATGAAGGTATTGATGGATTGATCCGGTAGACTCGGTTTCAGAAAGGCATTGGAATCTACAGTTGGTTTCAGAGAGGTATTGATGGTTTGAGGAATTTACTGTGAAAAGGTAGAACTTTTAGACTACGTTATTTACATTATTTACATGTAGCTTTTTCTTAGTATGTTTGACACTGTGCTTTTTCTTAGTATGTTTGACACTCTGCTTGGATACTGTGTTTAGATGGTTTGCAGGTTAGGCTGAGGATGATGATGAGGAGAACAAAAAAACAATGACGATTATATCAGTTATTTCACCGTTCCCATTACGTCTGATGCGGTTGTACAAGCCTCGGGGGTTGAATTCATGGAGACAGGTAATTTTTTAGTTTAAGAAGTTGGTAAGATTAACTTTTTAGTTTACAGAGATTATAAGATAATAGATTTCTAAACATTAGAAATATCTTTGTTTCTCTTTTTTAGTGAATATAATATAAAATGTTATTTTTTTTTTGGTTTATGGAAGTTTATAAGATTTCTGTTTGATTAATTTTTGGAGATCATTTGAAGTTGAAGTTACTCTTTGATAATCTTAATGTACTTCATATAGGCTCCATTTCAAAAATAATTTTAAAGTTTGGATAAGGATTATTATATAAAATAATGTTACATTTTAAAAATAATTTTAAGTTTGGATGGGGATTATTTATATAGAAAAGTTTCATTTTTAAAAAATTTTAAGTTTGGATAGGGATTATTTATATATATTGAAATAGCATGAAGTTCATTTTGTAATATAACTTTTTTATAAACATAACGCTATTATGTATGTATGACATTTTGGGGTTTTTATAAATAATGATCATTATTGATCATTATAGTGTATATTGGAAATTTTACTTTTTTTGTTTTCTCAATAATCAAAATTAGCTTTAATAAATGCCTTGCTTTATTCATGTGATAGAATTGTGTCCAAAATTTGTTTTGAAGATCAATAAGACTATAAAATTTAAATTATTGTCTTAACATCGGTAATATTCATGATCACGTCAATTGCAAGATCAAACGATTGGTGGATGGAGTTACTTGTTGAGTGCCTCATTCATTCACAATCCAGTTCCTGACTTCGATCCTGTAGTGGATGTGCCAAATGCGGTTTTAGTTTGGGTTTGCCTACCCAACATGCCGATCCATTGTTGGAACCCCTCCTCCCTGCAAACCATAGGTAACAGGCTTGGAACATTTATTGATAAAGTTGATCCAAAAGGGCAGTATTCTTGCACTCGAATCTGTGTAGAAGTCGATCTGGAAGCTGGACTACCTGAAGCAATCAAGTTAACCGTCAGGGATTGACAACATTATCAAAAACTAGACTACGAGCAACTACCATTTAAGTGTCGTAGCTGCCACAAATATGGCAATTTCCAAAAGCATTGCCCAAAAACCCAGGTATTACAATAAGAGAAAGATTCAAGAGAAAGATGGCAGCAAGCAAAAAGATCCAAGGCAAACCCCAACCCTAATTCCAAAAAGGAAAGGAAAAACCAAAGAGGTCAAAGTGATATGGGAAACATCTTTACAGTGCTTGTAGGAAAAGAGAATGAATTACCTACAACTGAAAATAAAGCAGAAAAGCAAACCAATCCAGAAACGACAAGCCAAGCTAACAAGGAATCACCTCCTCAGTTAGAACCAGGAGAAATCCCGGAAACCCAACTTTCAGGGACAAAGGAAGAGACATCGGAAGAAGCTAAGGGTGAAGCAGACACTGGGCTATCTTAGAACTATCCAAAACCAGCCACCAGAGGAAGGAAAATGACAAAAGAAAGAAGAGAAAGGGAGATATACAAAGATAAACTCCAAGGATCTCAGGAAACTCTGGAAACAATGCTAAATTCTAGAAGCACAAGGAATCAAGAGCAACCCTCTGATATGACTCATTCCAACCCAAAAAACAAGTAATGAAGATAGTCTCCTGGAATTGTAAAGGGGTTAGGAAGCCAAAACAAGAAAGAAGCATTGAAAGACCTACTCTGAATCTCAAACCCAGATATTCTACTTGTCAAGGAGACTAAATTGGAGGGATTGAAATTTCTCCAATCTAGCGCAACTTTTTGAAACAAAGGAGTAGGCGTATCGGTCAGTGCTAGAGGAGCCTCAGGAGGAATTGGCTCCTCGTGGAACTCCTCCACTTTTGATCTATTGAATACTGAGCACTGTACTCATTGGATCCTCACCAAGCTACTTCATAAGCTTTCAGGTATCCACATTTGTTTATTTATGTTCCTGTTCTTCCCTCTGGAAAAAAAAATTGTTGGAATATTTTGAAAGAGTTTCTTAGTAGCCATCAATTGGAGAACATTATTATTGCCAGAGATCTCAATGTTACTTTATCCCTTGGAGAAAAAAAAGGGGGTTACATCATAAGAGACCCATGTCGAGAATGGGTTGAAGACATCATTCTTGATTGGTATCTGGAAGATATAAAACCCCCCAGAGGAAAATACACTTGGTCTAATAAAAGAACCGGCCCGAGGCACATAGCAGCAAGGCTGGACAGATTCTTGGTCCAAAGCTCCTTCCTCCTTTTAGACCTCAACGTGGTCTCTAAAATCCTTCCCTTCAATGCCTCCGATCATAAGCCAATCTTCCTATAATTTACCAAAGACTCTTCTCTGGGTCCAATCCCTTTTCACTTCAGCCCCTCCTAGATCCATCATGAGGATTTCCATGATTTGGTCAATCAAGTATGGCAGATTTCAGTCACAGGTTCTCCATTTTTTGTGTGGGAAGAAAAACTTCGAAGACTGAAGCGAGCTCTCAAATTTTGGGAAAAATCCTTGAAATCCCCTGCAGCCCAAATAGTGGAAGCCCAACAGTAGCTGGAAACTCATCAACCTTCTATGGAAGAAGGAAATCCAAACCCAAACAGCCTGGGGAAAGAAACAACCCTCCATAGAAAGCTCCATGAAGCATGTAGAGAGGAAGAAGATTATTGGCGACAAAAATCCCGTAGCCTTTGGCTCAAAGCTGGGGATAAGAACACAAATTTTTTTCATAAGCAAGCAGAAGCCATAAAACAATTCAATTCCGTAAAGGAAATCCATAGCCAGAATCAGATTGTAAGTGATTTTGAAGGTATCAATCAAGCTGCTCACCTCCATTTTAAAGGTATTTACACTAAGGACTCTTCTAGCGGAATCCACCAGCAAGTTCTCAACTTGATTCCTTCGGTCGCCCGCCCAAGATCCAATTAGTAGCTTATAGAGCCGGTAACGTTAAAAGAAATTAAATTGGATTTGGATAGCATGGACTCCGAAAAATCACCTGGTCCTGACGGCTTTACAACCCAATTCCTCCAAGTCTACTGGCTAATCATAAAACATGACGTGCATAAGCTGGTAATAAAGTCACAAAATTGCCACAAGATTGGTGGGAGCACCAACTCTGCGTTCTTAGCCTTAATACCCAAAGAAAAAGGAGCCTTATCCTTGGACAGATTTCGCCCAATCTCCTTGTGTAATATTGGTTACAAAATTATCACAAAAGGGATTGCCAACCGTCTCAAAGATATTCTGCCAACAATCATCCTAGAGAACCAAGGTGGCTTCATCAAAGGAAGGCATATCAATGAAAACATAATTTTGGTTCAAGAAGCGATTCATTCAAGCATGCACCGACGCGAAAAAGGTATGGTTGTGAAGTTAAATCTTGCAAATGCTTTTGACAGAGTAAGGCATGATTTTTTATTTCAGGAATGCAAAAGTTTGGCTTCAACATAGCTTTCATTCACTGGATTAAGGCTTGTATCGGGTCTCCATGGATTGCCCCGTCAGTCAATGATCAAGCAACAAATTTTTTTTAGGCTTCGAGGGAGCTTAGCCAGGGATGCCCACTGTCTCCTCTGCTTTATGCCATTCAAGCTTCAGTGCTTAGCTTCCAACAAGAACAATGTCGTATTCAATAGGAATTAATGGGCATAAAAATAGCAAGAGGGGTCAAATATATCAATCATGCTCAATTTGCTGATGATACGCTTCTTTTGGGAGGGGAAAATACCATCATGGCCCATAAATTTAAACAACAACTAGACCTCTATAAGGAAGCTTCTCGGAGCTAGATAAACTACAGAGAGAGTCAAATCTTTGGATGGAATTGCAAGCCAAGGGAAATGGTGGAAATAGCTCGTATTATGGAGATGGAAGGGGAAACACAGTGGGAATCATTCAAATATTTAGGAGTTCCCATCTTCAAATCCAAGCCTAATTCCTCTCACTGGTCTCCCTTACTTGACAAGATTAAAGCCAGAATCCAAGCCTAGGGGGCTACCTGGCTAAATCTGGCAGGGAAGCTTGTTCTCATAAAATCGGTCCTTAACAACATTCTAATATATCAAAGCTCCATTCTTTTAGCTCCAAATGGAATTATAACCAAACTTGACGCAATTCTGAGAAGATTTTTGTGGAAAGGAGGCAAACAGAGTGACAATAAATTGCCACTAGTCAGCTGGGGGAAAGCAATAAAGCCTTACTCAGAAGGAGGCCTTCAGATAAGAGATCTAAGATCCCAAAATCTGGCACTAGGGGCCAAGCTCCTCTGGAATCTAGTAACTGGAAAGATAACTTGGAGAAAACACGCATTATGGAAGAAATACTTCACTGGAGCTAGGAGGCGATGTCTCGACACAGTCCCTGAAGTCTCAAAAGGATTCCCTATTTTCACAGTCTGTCAAAAAACCTATGGTTTCTTCAATCCTCTCCTAACTTGGATCCCCAACAATGGGAAAAATATCTTTATATGGGAGGACTCGATTCTCGGAGAGCCTCCGTTAGACTCCCTGTTAGGAACATCTAATCTCAAAGACTTTTTCCACGCCCAAAAGTTATCCACGCTGTGGGATATTTCAAACTGGCAATCTAATGAAACCAAAATCTGGAAAGACTATAAATTACCAAGATGCCCAAGTCATCTGCAAAACGAAGAAACTCTGCTACAAGATTTTATTCATGGGAAATCGCCAACTGCAACAAATCAGAAAGATCTCAGGGGATGGGGATCTAAATCCGGCCTGTACACTACCTCCGAAGGTTACAATCAGGTCAACGCGACTCCAAATGTTCCTCACAATCCAGCTCTGTGGAAAGAAATGTGGAGGGTGAAATGTCTTCCAAAAATTGATATGTTCACCTGGATTTTGGCTCACAATGTCATCCTTACAAGAGACAATCTTAAAAGAAAATGATGGGAAGGCCCCACGCGCGGCCCCTTTTGCATTTCAGTGGAAGAATCAACAGCTCATTTGCTCCTGAACTATCCATTTGCTCGGGAGGTTTGGATTCGAGCGCTAGCCCCTTGGACAAATCATGTAATCCTCCCAGTGGAGATATCCTCCCTCCTCATCCTTAACAAGAAAGAGCGTTTAAAACGCTGCTGGGTATCCCTTCCCAAATTTATTCTATGGAAACTCTTGTTAGAGCACAATGCTCGAATATTCAGAGGGAAAAAAGCCAGCACAAACCAAGTGGTTGCAAAAGTCAAAGCTTTGATGGGGGACTTCCTTTCCTCTATTCATCTTCCAGTGAACAAAGGTAATTTAACTTCTTTCGAAGAAGAATGGATGTCTAGCATTCTCCCAAATCCGTTGAAAGTGGCAAATGTTCCAATGCCTCCCACAAATAAATGGGAGATCAGATTGGACTCTTCATCACAAAGTGGCGAAATTCACTTCAGAGACATAGCCTCTTTTTTGACGGAGCTTCTAAAGGAAACCCTGGTGCGATAGGCGAGGGAAGGGTGCTTATAGATCCCGAGGAAATAAAGGTTATCTCGTAGTCTTGGGGAATTGGCAAGGACACTAATAATATAGTTGAAGCACTAGCCCGCCGGCAAGGACTCTCTCAAGCCCTAGCCAAGAACATTACATAACTAAATGTCTTCGGGGATTCTCGTATCATTATCCAGGTTCTTTCTTCTAAGATTCTTCCCAGTCATATGCGACTCAAGCAAATCCTCAAGAAAATCAAAATCCTTCTGGCCAACTTTTAGTCAATCCAACTATTCCACATACTCCGGGGATTAAACGACGAAGCAGATAAAGAGGCAAACAAAGAAGTAATGCTAAGCAAAGGTGTCCTATCTTTAGATGGAAACGAGGGATACGACAAATTACCTTAAGAAATTTATTTGGGGGCTAACGTTCGAAGTTAACGCTGAGCTTGTCCTAATGAAGGTTGATTGTAATCGTACCAACAATTTTTTGTTGTATTCCTAATATAGTTCATAACCGTTCTCGTTAAAAAAGAAAAAAAAAACATTCATGGTCACGTCCTTGGCACGATCTCTTATAGTAATGCTTGGCATTGAACCTTTGTAGCATAACATGCTTCAAACCTTTGTAGCTTAACTTCAACTTTTGGTGTGTATTTAATTTTTTGGGTGCATATTTAATTTTTTCTTGAGTTTGTGTGGTCATTGACTCCACATTCATCATTGGATCCTTGGGATTGTCCCTTATAGTTAATGCTTGGAACCTTTTTAGCTTAACATTCTTAGAACCTTTGTAGCTTAACTTCGAGTTTTTGTGTGTATTTAATTTTTCTCTGAGCTTGTGTGGTCATTGAGTGCACTTCATGGAAATGCTATATCTTGCAAACAAGGACTGTAATTAAACCTTTTACACTCCCACTTAGTGATAAGTTAGATAGTTCGGATGATTAGTGGAAGTCAACAGACATCCTTTTCGTTGGTGTTGAGTCAAGTTCATGCCATACATTTCACATAGTATTCATAAGAACTTGAAATGGATCAACACACTCTTTCAATTGATCTATTGTAGCTTCCTTCCTCGAGCTTTCATTGTGCACGTTGTAGGTTTAGATATGTTGATGATTGCAGCTTCATGAGACATTCTCCAAGTCGTTCTCCTCTGGACTGAGTTGAGATGATCTATGAGAATGCCCATGTGATGGGTGAGTCATACTCTTCTAGACTGAGTTGAGATGACGTGTGTGGTCTCTTGTTGTGCTCCTCTGGAATGAGTTGAGACGACTTGAGATGGTCTCATGTCAGACTCCTATGGACTTAGTTGAGTCGACTTGAGATGGCTCTCTAGATAGTACTCCTATGGAATTAGTTGATTTGATATATTGAGAGTGACGTCCTTATGGCTGAGCACAGGTGGACGTGTCCCTAGTGCCAGAGCACTAGAGGATGTGTGAGATCCCTTGCTATATTTTCAAAGAGTAAGACTTTGGTATAACCCTAATTTGTATTGTAAATGGTACAAACGACCCCACCATGTAAAGATAATTAATATTGTGTAAAGATTAATTATATTGTTGAGTTATAGAAGTTGGCCCTATTGTGCCAATAGACACATCCATTTGATGTGCCAGGTCATGTATAAATAAGAGAGTTAGATCCCCATTGTGGATCACTCACTCACACTTGTTTCATTATCTCAACACCTAATTGTAGGGATAAAGTGTGCACTTCTCTTAGGCACAATATTTCTTGGTCATAGAGCACTCTCTTATGTGCACTAGGGTTTGTGGTGAAAGGGTGATCTTCTCTTGAATCTATAGCAAAGGATTGTTGGGTTTTTCCCTTGGTTGAGAAGGGTTTTCCCAGGATAACTTCTTGTGTTCTTAGGCACGATTATTCTTCTTGTGATCTTGGTTACTGCAACTATTGTATATTGTATTGTCACATTGTTTATGGTTCAAGTTCATGCTAAATTGAAATAAACTACATGTTCCTTGAGCTAAGCATTGAAAATTCAACATGGTGTCAGAGCAGTGTTCCTGAAGAGCTATTGCACAGATTATTCCAATCTAGTCATCACCTTCTTGCTGCAACTCCAAAAACAACCCCCTTCCATTTTCCTTTTCAAGCTAGTTTTAGCACTTTCCCCTTGAACGTTGGGCTAATTTTTGCACAGGAAGGTATGATTTTCGGCACTAGGGTTTCTGCAGAATTTATGTTTTAGGGTTTCTACATAACGTTGGAGTATTTTTGCAGCTTGCTGAGGTTCATTTTACTCTCTAGGGTTTCTTGTTGGTAGTCATAAGTCCAAAAAAAACCCCAGAGACCTCCTCTTGAAAAACGCTAGGGTTTCTAGCCTAGTCGTTAGGGTTTGTGAAGAATATGCAAGCCATGAGGAAGAAAACTTTGGTTGAAGATAGGCTTGATGGAACAAACAAATTCATCTCGTGGAAGTCAAGATTACACATCACTCTGGAAGATGATGACCTATTGAGATTGATAGAAAAGACTCTACCGGCAACAACAATCGATGAAGAGAAGGCTTAATTGAAGGCAGGCGATGTCAAAGCTAGGAAGATAACCATCTATTCAATAAGAGATCATCTACTACCTCGCATCTCTACCTTGAATACAACTTATCAAATGTATGATGCACTAAAGACGATGTTTGAGAGCAACAACACTAACAAAGCTCTCACATTGAAACACCAACTTCAAAATCTTAAGATGACAAAAGATGACACCATTTCTACCTGTTGGGTCTGTGTTATATTCTTTGCACGAGCAATAGTGTCATCTTTTGCCTCGATTTTCATGTCGCATGTTTTCCTCGTTTTTCGTGTTGCCTCAATTTTCATGTCCATTGTTGGGCGGTTTTTTGGCACATGTTTTTTTTCCGATGGTTTTCTATTTTCAGTTAAGGAATTAGGGTTGTTGACTAATCCAGGTCATTGGGTTAGGGTTTTGGATGCCGCTGGGTCCTATATGTATATTGTATTGTAAAAAATGTATCACTATGAATGAATATAGAATATGTTGGTTTTTCCGGTTTGGGTTTCTAGGGGAAAAAATATCTTTGTAATGTTTGTATTTTCCATTGTATCTTTTCTGCTCTTTTACTGAAAATCTGTTTGCAGTAAATATTGTACAAGGTTGAAATCTACATTTGGTATCAGAGCATTGTTGGCTTCAAGGGGACGCCTTTGTGGTCAAGGGTTTGGCTCGAGACTGTGATATGCCTTGTTACAGTGGGAGATCCATGGTATTGATTTTTCAGGTTAAAAGAAATGGCAAGCAATTTGAAAATGGAGATCGATAACTTTAATGGGCAAAGTTTTGAGCTATGGAAGCTCAAGATGGAAGATCTATTGGTGGACAGAGATCAGTGGATCGCGGTAGATCTAGGTACTACACCTATAGGAACTTCAACATGTGACTGGAAAAAGTTGGATTGGAAGGCGAAGAGCACAATCCGACTATGTCTCTCAGATTCAGTATTACTGAATGTGTCAGAGGAAGCTACAACCAAGGATGTATGGGATAAGTTGGGGAAGTTGTGTCAGTCTAAGTCCCTAGTAAATAAACTATTCCTGATAAAGAAGCCATATAACCTGAGGATGAGAGATGGAGACTCGGTGGCAGAGCATTTGAACGCCTTCAATATTGTGGTAAGTCAGTTGGTATCTGTTGAGATTAAAATTTCAGATGAAGATAAGTGTATCAGTTTATTGTGTTCTTTACAAGACTCGTGGGATAGTCTGGTTGTGGTCATAGGTATTAATACAACTACCTTGAAGTTTGATGAAGTGGTCTCATCCTTGTTGTCGGAGGAGATGAGACGGAAGAATATGGAAGGACAGAGCATAGACGCATTATTTGCAAGAGGACGCTCCCAGGAAAGAAATAGATCTAAGTTGTCAAGTGGGAGATCTAATTCTAAGGGTTTATCTAAATATCCCGGAAAGTTTGTAAAGAAGGGCACTACAAGAAGCAGTGTAGATCCAAAGTTGAGAAAAAGAAGGGATCTGAAGAATCTCCTTCTACAGAAGAAAAGATCTCCAAGGAAGAAGGAGGGGATGTGTACTTGGATTTTTTAAGCACACATACAGATCATGAGGCATGGTTGCTTGACTCGGGTGCATCCTTTCATATGACTCCCCACAGGGAGTGGTTCTGTGAATATGAAAGGTATAATGGAGGTAATGTTTTCCTAGGTGATGACTCGATAACCAGAATCATAGGTAGAGGAAAATTTAAGTTGAGGCTCATAGATGAAAGGATTAGAACACTACCTGGTGTTCTACACATCCTAGGATTGGCCAGAAATTTGATTTTTGTAAGCAAAATGGACGATGCAGAGGTAAAAACATTATTTGAAAAGGAAACCTGTAGGATGGTTCGAGGAGAAATGTTGTTGAAGGGAGTTTGGTTTGGAACTCTGTATAAGCTGCAATGAAGCACTATTAGTGATGGGTGTAATAGTTTTGTTTTTTCTGATATTGGAGTTGAAGAAGAAAGAACTCCTATAGTCTCTAGAGAAAAGGTTATGTTGTGGCATCAAACACTGGGGCATATTGGAGAGAAGGTATGTCTAACTGTTGTCTGGATTTTGATTTCTGTGAACATTGTGTAAATGGGAAGCAGAATCAGGTAAGATTCCCCTCTGATGCAACGAGTGCAGAAGGAATTTTACAGCTAGTTCACGGTGATGTTTTTGGACCTGTGTCGGTCCCATCATTGGAAAAATCTATGTACTATGTCTTATTTATAGATGAATTCTCGAGGAATACTTGGATATATTTCCTGAGGAAGAAATCTAAAGTCTTTGACAGGTTTAAAGAGTTTAAGGCTCGTGTTCAGAATCAAACAGAGAAATGAATTAAGGTGTTGAGGACATGTAATGGCGGAGAGTTCTGCGGGAATGAATTTGAAGAATTATGTAAGAAGTATGGTATAGCAAGGCATAAGACTACTCTATATACACCTCAACAGAATGGAGTGGCAGAAAGGATGAACATGACGTTGATGGAAAAAGAAAGGTGCATGCTCAATGGTGTCGAGTTAGGGCAAGAATTCTGGGCAGAGACAATGGGTATTGCATGTTACTTGGTCAACAGATCACCCTCATCATCGCTAGATGACAAGACTCCATAAGAGGTATGGAATGGTAATAAATATTCTCTCACACATGTCAAGGTATTTGGTTGTGATGCATATGTTCATGTTCCAAAGGAAAACATGAGTAAGCTAGATAAGAAGGTTGAAAAGTGTATCTTTATTGGATATAAAGATGGTCTCAAAGGTTATAAGCTTTRGAACCCAAAAACTAAGAAGGTAGTGTATAGCCGAGATGTGGTATTTAGAGAAATGAAGGATGATGTTAAACAAGAAGTCCTACCAAGTAAGGAAGAACCAAAGAAAATAGATTTTGATTTAAAGGATGATGAATCAAACTCTACAGAAGAACATGAATCAGAAGAAGAAGATCCTCATATTCCAGTATTGAGGAGATCGGTTCAAGAAATAAGGATACCAGAAAGGTATACTTCATCTGATTTCCGTTCAAATTTTTCTTTGTCTATTACTGATGATGATCCTAGAACTGTCAGGGAGGCAGTGGATTCGAAAGATGGAAATCTCTGGAAAAAGGCCATGGATGAAGAAATGGAAGCCTTTGATAAGAATGAGGCTTAGGATCTAGTGGATTTGCCGACTGGAAGAAATCCCATTGGCAACAAATGGGTATTTAAAAAGAAGTTGAATGCAGAAGGAAAAGTGGAGAAATACAAATCTCGGTTAGTAGCAAAGGGTTATTCCCGGGTTGAGGGAATTGATTTTGGTGACATTTTTTCTCTTGTTGCCAAGTTAACCTCTATAAGATTTATGTTATATGTTGTTGTTGTTGCATTTGATTTTGAAGTAGAACTGATGGATGGAAGACAACGTTCCTACATGGGGATCTAGAAGAAGAAATCTATATGAAGCAACCAGAAGGATTTGTTTTGAAGGGAAAAAATGAGCTAGTATGCAAGTTGGAAAAGTCCCTGTATGGTTTAAAACAATCACTAAGGATGTGGTATAAAAAATTTGATACTAATATGTTGGGACTTGGTTTCACAAGAAGCAAAGATGATCATTGTGTGTATTTTAAATTAATTGGTGATCATTTGATTTATTTGGTCTTGTACGTGGATGCCATGTGATAGGAAACAACAAGGAGATTATCCAGGATGTGAAAGCTCAATTGTCCTCTAAATTCGACATGAAGGATCTCGATGCTTCAAATTTCATTTTGGGCATGGAAATTAAAAGAGATAGGAAAAAGAGGAAACTCTGGTTAAATCAAAGAAAATATGTCGAGACAATATTACATAGGTTTAATATGCAGGAATGTAAATCGGTCAAGGTTCCTATTCCTGTTGGTGTAAAGTTTTATGTGGATCAGTGTCCCAAGACATAGGAAGAGGAGGAGGACATGTCTCGTGTTCCATATGCGAGTGTAGTTGCCAGTCTGATGTATGCAATGGTCTGTACTAGACTAGACATTGCACAGGCAGTGGGAGTTTTGAGCAGGTATATGTCAAAACTAGAGAAGGAGCATTGGACAACAGTAAAAAGGGTTTTCAGGTATTTGTGTGGCACTTCTAGTTATGGATTGTGATACCAAGGAAGACCGGGATTGGACAGAGTGTTGGATATACATGGCTTTGTGGATGCAGATTGGGTTGGAGATCTAGATCGTAGGAGATCTACAAGTGGGTATGTGTTTAACCTGTTTGGAGGAGAAATAAGTTAGATCAGCAAAAGACAGGCTGTAGTGGCACTTTCAACTACAAAAGTTGAATACATGGCAGCCACTCATGCAAGTAAGGAAGCAATATGGTTACAAAGATTGTGTTCAGGTATTGGGCTGGTACAACAAGCTGTAAGGATAGATTGTGACAGTCAGAGTGCAAATTTTCTGACGAAGAACCCGACTTATCATTCAAAGACAAAGCATATTGATATTCAATATCACTTTGTGAGAGACATGGTTGAAGAAAAGAAAGTGTTTCTGATGAAGGTGGACACTTTGAAGAATGTTGCAGATTCATTAACAAAATCTGTGAGCACTGAGAAATTCTCTTGGTGTAGAGGATCCATGGGCATTGATGCCCTGGATTGTTGACTATGTAACCCTGTAATCCCTTGTATGCAAAGAAAACAACAAGTGGGAGAATGTTGGGTGTGTACATTTCACATTTTTGCCTCATTTTTTGTGTTGCCTCAATTTTCGTGTCCATTGTTGGGTGGTTTTTCGGAACATGGGTTTTTTCAATGGTTTTCTATTTTTGGTTAAGGAATTAGGGTTGTTGACTAATCCAGGTCATTGGGTTAGGTTTTTGGATGCCGCTAGCTCCTATATGTATATTGTATTGTAAACAATGTATCACTATGAATGAATATAGAATATGTTGGTTTTCTCGGTTTGGGTTTCCAGGGGAAAAAATCTCTGTCTATTGTTTGTATTTTCCATTGTATCTTTTTTGTTCTTTTACTGAAAATGTGTTTGCAGTAAATATTGTACAAGGTTAAAATATACACTACCTTCTTCATGAATATTTTAGAGATCAGAGATCAGTTAGGTGCCATTAGAGAAACCATCACAGATAGAGAAATTGTCATGATTACTCTCAATGCTCTTCCAAGACATTGGGAACCATTCATTCAAAGTATCAGTGGAAGAGAAGACTTACCTCAGTTTGATCGTCTATGGGAAGACTGCACTGAGGAAGAAACCAGACTTATAGCTATAGGTGTGCAAGACTCCCATTATGATTACGATCAAGCTCTTTCTTCTCATACAAAGAGAGGCATAAGAAATAGAAGAAGTTTCAATAAAGAATTCAAAGACAAGAAAACTTCAGCATCTCTAGGTCATGAACACAGAAAAGACATTTCAAGGATTGAATGTTTCATATGTGACAAGTATGGACACATTGCGAGAAATTCTCCTACCAAGAAGAAAGGAAGACAACATGCATCCACTGTAGGTGTTGATTCAGAACCACCTCAGAGAGAGTAAGACATAAAAGATGAAGCATTCTTCTTCATTTCAACACTCTCAAGTATCGTTCCTACTGATAGTGATATTTGGTTGATTGACAATGGTGCTTCCAGACACATGACTGGATATAGAGAACATCTTATAGACCTTGTAGAGAAAGAGTCTCGTATGCATGTTGTACTTGGTGATAATGCCAGATATACTGTGAAGGGAGTTGGAACCTCTTCTTTTCAACTAGATTCTGACATACCTCTTCAATTAAGTGAGGTACTATATGTACCTGGGATGAAAATGAACCTTGTCTTTATTTCTTTCTTAGAGGATAAAGGCTACAAGGTTACCTTCTCTGAAGGAAAAGTTCTTGCATGGCACAAGAACTCACACATGGATTCTGCCCAAGTGCTTGGTGTTAGAGAAAACATTTTGTACAGATTGACTGTCCGACCAGTCCAGGCCTTATTTGGGTGTCTAGTATACTTTCTTGTACCCAAGGAAAAGAGAACCAAGCTAGACCCTTCAGACAGAAAGGGTACATTTGTGGGGTACAATGAATCTTCGAAGGCATGTCGTATCTACATCCTTGGTTAGAGACAAATCGAGGTTGGAAGATATGTCACCTTTGAGGAAGAGACATCCTTCCGAAGATCCAAATAATATCATATGGAGATTAACAGGGAGAAGAAAGAAGAGACAATACCTTCTCCCCATTCAGCAGTTGAGAGGGAGACAATTATTGATCCAGTTGATCTCGTAGCTCCAGTTGATGTTCCCAAAGACATTGCAGTAGGCTAGAAGAGGCCTGCATGGGCTTGACAGACTCTACATGAGGCAGAGGGACATGCAACTGATCGTGGTACATTCCGAGAGAGCAAGAGAACACAAAGATTTTCGAGCTATGTTTCAACTATGAGCCACATCATTGATACTGAGCCTTCTTGTCATGGAGAAGTAGCAAGTCAACAGGTTTGGAAAGATGCCATGACAAAAGAGTATTAGTCCATCATGAAGAATGATGTGTGGGATATTGTTCCGAGACCAGAAGGGAATTCTGTAGTGACTTCCAAGTGGATCTATAAGATCAAATATGCAGCTGATGGAAGTGTTGAGAAGTACAAAGTGAGATTTGTGGCTAGAGGATTCTCTCAGGTGGAGGGAATAGATTATGAGGAGACATTTTCTCCTGTTTCCCGATACACTTCCATCCTACAATTATTTCCCTTGCAACATCCATGGGTTGGATACTACATCAGATGGATGTGAAGACAACCTTTCTCAATGGTGATATCGAGGAATAATTTTACATTGAGCAGCCAGATGGATTCATGATACATGAGAAGGAGTCTCATGTATGTAGGTTGAAGAAATCCCTGTATGGAATAAAGAAGGCACCTCGAGCATGGTATGAAAATATTGATGGATACTTGATGAGTTTGGGCTT
>JZKD02S1675150.1:911658-930489 GCA_000966675.3 Picea glauca | reverse complement strand
TGTATCATGCTCAGTGTCGCGTCAGTGTCTGCACCGTGGCTGAGGTTTAGTACAGAATCAGGAAATGTGTCCAACCTCCCCACAATTATAACAAGTGGATGCACCTCCTCGTTCTTGACCTCTGTAACCACCTTTTAAGCCTCCCCGTCTTGCTCCCAAATTGTCTTATGTTCCCTGCACATGGTAAACATCTGATGTGTAGTCCTTCATCAGCTCCAAAGATCTGCAATTGTTCACATCATGCCCCATAGACTTACAAAGATCACACAAGGGTGTCTTAGTGGAAGTTTGAGATTTTTGCAACATAGGACACTGAGTAGGCTCATGTCCCCAAGCTCTACATATATCGCACCAATTAGAGGTTCCTCTGTAGGGAAATGGGTTCGACGCGCCTGTCGCACTATGATAGTTTCCAAGGAGTGGGCACTCATTTCTGTGACGTCCCTCTGTCCTGCACAGAGTACACCACACCTTCTTATGGACTGCTTTTCCTCTTTATATCTCCCGTAACTGGTTGGTCAAGGTGGCTAGTTGGTTATGCACCTGCGCTAAGCCTGATGAGGGATCGACGAGTCCTCCTGGTGTGGATTCCAACCTTATATCTATCTCCAACGCGTCTTCCTAGGAGGAAATATTTTGTTGTGTAAGAGGGATGCGAATGTGGGGCAACAATCCAGCAATAAACCATTCTCTGTGTTTGATGTCCTATATTCTGAAGGTAAACTTGCCTAGTAAGTCCTTGAACCTTTGGTCATAGTCCTAGATAGATTCTCCAACATCCTGCTTTATCTCCTTTAGTTCTACTAGGCACTGTTGCTCTGTCTTGGGTTTTTGAAACTCTTTAATAAGGTATCTTCTTATAACCTACATGACCTGCAAGCATTGAATCCTTACGAACGTAAGAGATGTGCTACTTCGGAAATAATACGTAAGGGAACTTACCTTTGCTCGCTCTGCTAAGGCCTTGGAAGAAATATGCCTGGTCTTGAGCTAGAGTTATGCCTTCTAGCTCAGGCTTGAGGGAAGAAAATAGTTCCTTATTTCCCCCCTCAATTCAATCTAGCTAGCTCAGGTAAGGTTATCACTTTCCTGAACTGGTAGAATAGGTCGATCAACAAGTTCGTTAGGGAAAGAGAGGGTGGAAAGAAGGTCAAATATAGAGAGAGATGGAACAAAACACCCCCTCCCCTATGCCACTGGGCTGTGGGACACATGGGGCTGTGGGAAACATGGGCTGCGGGGCGATCATTCTTTGAAAGAAAGCATTGACTAGGTGGGGTCGTTCCTCAAAGGGTTGAAGCGCATGAACGGACAAGGATACAATGGTGATAGGGCTCACTCAGGAGAGATGGGGCACCTCCCTCCCCTCCATGTTGAAGATAGAGAGAGAGCTAGGAGGTATTTACGAGCGATAACTTGGGTTATGAGAAGGTAAAGATAGAGATAGATGGAGGGAGCTAGGAAGGTAAGCCAGGTGGGGGTGGTCGTTTCTTGAATCTGTGCTTCATAATTTCTAGTTGCAAGAGAGAAGCTTCCTTTCCACCACCTGGAGTTAGGGCAGTCATCGTTCGAAGGGAAGCACGCCTCATTCATTCTAAGTCTATGGGGCAGGTGGGGCCCCTCTACGTGGTCGTTGAAGCGGATTCCTCTTCCTAAAATGGAGGCGAGGGAGCTAGATCGATACCACACTAACCCTTATATTTATTCCCTTTATTGTTTCTGGCCATTTGACCAAAAAAGCAAGGGGGTGTAAGCAACACATGTCCCTATTCACCCTAGTCATTGCCAAACGGGTGAGCTTATTTGATAAGCGATTTGATTGGTTTTCCCAGAAAAGCATGGAAGTTAGCCACCAAGGAACTAAGTATTATGACCAGTGATTGGTGGTTTTGACTTTGATTGTGGAACGAGATCGAAGTAAGTCCCTAACGGCTTCAGAGGGAGAAGATATTGGTGTAGGTAGTCCACATCAGAGTGACCTACGCTTTAGTTAACTAATGAAACTAGAGGCTCTTCTCTCCTCCACGTGAACTGAAAGGTGGTATCACACAAAAACGATCAACCCACCTTTTTCTAGCCAATGATATGACATATTGCAATGATATGACACATTGCATGCACCCTCGGACGTCGCTTTCCTTTTTCTATCTTTTACACTTTTTGTATCTCTCTTCCTATGCTTAGCCATTTCCTCGAGATCAGAAAGAAACTCTACCGAGGATAGTATTTGAGACTACAAGTTTCCTCTTCGTAACACAGACAAAGACAATTTTCGTAATGGAGTATAACAACCCTATCCCTTAGGAAATGTCGGGTTTCGGCCATAATCTCCAGGTGACACTCTCTAATAAAGGAAGGAGAAAGAGTTTAGTTTTTTTCCTCTCCCTGTCGATCTAGTTCCTAGTTCCCCCTGGTGGAGAATGTCTCGATAGAAGTCTATCCCTATTGGTTGAGTTTATAGATCTCCCCTTCAGGTAGAGGGGCTCTTATTCTTTCCACAAGTGCTGAGGTTCACCGCCACTTACTCCCTAATCAAGTTGTTGAGCCATCTTTTCTATGTAATGTTCTCTCCCTATCGGTAGTGGTTATCATCCCTTGCAGTATGCAGTCCAGAATCTATCCATCCCTATAAGTCTAGTAACGAAGTGCAGTGAGTGACAACAAACTAGAGAAAGAAAAGGTCGGACCATGGCTGCTTTCAGTACGATCGAATCAATGTTAAGTACTATTATATTATTCCTCGGCTGAGTGAAGTGAAGTCATAACGAGGTAATCAGAGGGGGATAAATGGAATTGCACATTTCTATAGATCGAACTAGATTCAAGCTAGGGAATGATCGAATTTGATACCGCGTTCTCATAGTGACATTGTAGGTTCCCCCTACTATCTACCGAGTTTACCAACCCAGAGAGAATGGGAGTTAGGGAAAGAAAGTGGTATGGATCCCCACTTTTCCCTTCTCTGGCTAACTTCGCGTCGAGAAAGAATCTACATAGCATTGTTTTCCTCTCCAAATCACTTTGTGGCTCCCCCTCTCCCTATTGGTCGAGTCCGTCTCCCCCCTCCCTCTGGTCGAGTGCATAAATGGTTGTTGTTCGTTGGTCGAATACATAAATGCCCGCCTCGTTATTACTATAGTTAGCTCCATATGAATTGAGGAACTAAATACATTTCCTTCCTCTGAATCAATATTTGATCCCCTTATAACTCCTTAATTTACCATTCCGCCTAGCCAATTATTCTTAGTTTCATAGTAACGGGGTAGAGCCAGCTTCTAAATGAAGGATGTAGGGATCGCAGTTAGAGGTCACCTTATAACTCGTGAAAATACTAGTTCTTCAGAGAAAAGGTCAATAAGTAAAAAAATAATTTGAAGGGTAATAAATAAGAAGGGTAAAAAGGCAGCAAGCTATTCCATTGGGTGTAAGTGCTAAAAATAGGCCAAGTTGTTTCAGAGAAAAATAAAAAGGAAAGCCCGACCCCAACCCCCATATCGAGTGATAAGGTGGCATAAAACGCATTCTAAGCAGGTTTAAGAAGCGGGTTTCATATCGATTCCTTCCTTCCATCCATAGTTGGAATAAAAGAAGCAGTGGTAAGGAAGCATCCAATGAGACCATCCCTGACTTGCGGCTTGGTAGGTCTATTGTAAAGCAACAACCCTTGATCGGTTGGCGGGTGTAAAAGTCGTCTGGTGGAAAGGCACCGTGGGCAGGTGTCTCGTGCAGATCGACGCGTATAAAACCGTAATATAAAGGAGGCTTGGGCTGGCTTTCCGGTTGGATGGCGGTGGGATGGTAGGTAAAATAGGAAGGCTTAACTATTGGATGCATCGTAATAAAGAGAACATGGATTTTCTCTTTGGCTAACCTGGGTATTGGTGATCTCTTTGGTGAGAACGTGAGCTCGAGTCTGTTTCAGATCAGGTAGTTAAAAGAGCACATGTAGGACTTGGTTAACTTCGTTATCGCTTGGATTCATACCACTCCACTTCGCTTTGCTTCAGGCAAGGCATAAAGCGTATAGAAAGGTAGGAGGTGGCAGGCAGGTAGCGTTTCGGCTCGGCATAACTGCGAGCAAATCTAGGAGGGTAAGTTCGCTTTTCGGCTCTGGTAGGGTGGAAGGGTAGGCAGGTCAAATTCTTTTTATTCCCCTGATATGGCAGGTCCTCGAGTACACAACTCCAGCGCGTACCCTTCCCCTAGCTTGGCGGGTCTCCAGTAAAGTATGCAACTTGGAGATCAGATGTTCAAATTGGAATAACTTATCTAAATAAAAAATAGGACTCCAAATACGTCTAGAGATGGTTATATTGCATGCTATACTCGGATTGATAGGTGTGAGCATCTCAGGTACAAAACGTGGAATTCTCATTAGAAAGATTTTCTAAAAGGCTATTGATTGGTAGGAACGTGCCATATAACGAAGTTTTTATGAAGAAAGTGGGGCTCTTTGATGGATTCCTTTAATAAAAAGTAACCCAAATGACCAATCTATGGGAGCAGAGGAAGCAACGACCATAGCAGCAGTTGATTCGGAACCAATTGCTACAAAACAAAAAAAACCCGTGGATTTACCGGCATAAGTGAAAGAGGTAGTTCACCAGCCATCAATATTATGTTTTCACTTTCATTCTTAGAAGGGATCCGCTAACGCTTATACTACCCTCAATCTCACTTGGATGTTTGAACTTTAGAATGCTACTTTTCTTCCCCGATATGGTAGTTTGATAGGTTTAAAATGAAGTCTACACTCTTTTATATTTACTATTATTCCTCGATCGTAAGAAGGCAAGTCAGAAGGCAAGCTTACACACATCTATGGATGTCATTTTGCACTTGTTTCTATTTGGAAGGCCAAAATAAGTACCTCTGCGGATGCAGTATAGTTTTATGCACACTAAAAATACCTCCATAGGATCAAGGGTGCGCACTCTTCATCCTACTCCCCTCCCAGGTGTCAGGCTTGGAGAGCTCCCGTGCAGTAGAAGATAACCTTTCAGTGGGAGCGGTAGAAGAGTATTTGCAGGAGAAGAAAGAGAAAAACTAGATCGGCCCAAAGGGGATATCATGGTCGGTAATAAATATCCTTCCTTCTCTTCGTCTGTTAGGGAGTGGCGTAACGTAACGTAGCTTCATGGTACCACGCTTCGGAGACGGTCTCTAGCTTACCGAAGACCTTAGCTTACTGACTGCACTAAGTCCACTCACTTCGTTACTCCGATAAGCCCTTTCATAAGCCCTGCCTTGACGGCTAGGGGATATGATCGGTTGAGTCTACCCATACGCTTCCTTAGCTCAAAGGATCAGTTCGCACGTTTGATGAACAACTGGGTGACTAGGTGACTGGCTTCCTTGTCCATAGAAGTGGGTCACTCAATGCCACAACCATGCCTAATGAATTAATCCGAGGCAGTGAACCCATACCAATGAGAGAATGAGAGAGGCGGTGAACCCAAGGAAGGCAACATAGGTAACTAAAGTATGCCTAATGAATCAATAAGAAATGAGTATGGTTCATCAGAGCGGGTAACTCCATGAAGGGTATCACCATCGCTTCCTTAGCTCCAGGGATGGTTCCTTAGTAGGAGCAGCTGGTCAATAGTAATGGTTCCTTATGAGAAGTAAACTCCCACTTCCCTTTGTCGGGGGTTCGAGGTCAAAGATAAGATAAGCAATCCACGTATTTATGTCGAAGGTCTTGAACTGGATAGGGAAGTTAGTCTCCTTGCTACTGCTCGTCTAAGTGTTAAATCACTCTCGCTACCGCTCGATTAGTTTTGTCGACCCTGGTTAGTTTGGTCTAGTTGGTCTCCTCGCTACCGCTTGCTAGCATCTGTACGTTAATGAATGGATGTATTTCCTTATCCATCTATATAAATATCCATCTCCTCGCTAACGCTGGAAGGGTATCCCCGAAAGTCTTTTTTTAGGGTCTTTCCGAAAGTCTATCTCTTTCCTCCGCATTGAATCTAGACGGTAGCTATGACGTTCGAGTTTGGGGGACTGCTGGATGAAGGAGGGGGGTTGAGTCTTAAGCAATAACGTTCGGGTTTAGGGGACCCACAACATATTATTTTTTTTTCGAGTGTATGGGTGGGTGTTCGGGTGTAAAGTCCTTATATTCTTGGGTGGGTAATTAATACCTCAACTCATATTCCTCCTTGCTTACGGTAAGGAGGTAGTTAAGACCAAGCATATAACTGTCCTGGCTTTTATTCTGCTTGCTTTTCTTCTTCTCTCTGCCTGATTCTATTGCTTCACTTCCTTTCCTCTCCCTATTTGTCTTGCTTGCTTTCATCTCTTTTATCCGATGTACTAGTCGTTACAGGGGTTTTCTCAATCGCTGAAGGCTCGCTCCAGCAACCAGAACAAGAAGAGAGATAGCTCCTAAGCCTTATTCTTAAGCTTCCTCTCAGATGCGAGGTTATTCCGTTCTCTGGTTCTACTGACTTGCTTGCTTGCCTTACTACTGTCAATCATTCACTAGCAGGACTCCCTCATACTCTTTATGAAGACTCTTATTCTAACCTGGATGACTCTTGAAGAAGACTCTTTTTCGAATCAGGATGGAATATAGGATCAGAACTTACATTAGCCGAGAACAAGTTGCCCTCCCTTTCTGAGAGCTATATTTATAATACTGCATACTAAAGAATAACTACTCCCCTGCTCGCTTCTTAGTATCCCTTGTTGGGTTGTTTATACCAATTTGATATCCTGGCTTTTCTAACTCCGTTGTTCCCCATCCGATCTTCCTGGCTTGTGTAAGAGCACGCTGTAGGTGTAGGAGCAAGAAATAAAGCAAAGGCAGGAGATAAAAGACAAAAAGCAATCATACTGATTTGTAAGCTAATTCATTAAAGAAAGAAGTATCACTTGATATAGAGTATAATAAAGAAGCTATTTCATGCTCGCCCGCGGAAGAACAGGAAGCAGTAACAATAAGACTTGTTGCTAAGAATTCAAATGAAGTAAGTGTTCAGTGTTCGTCTAGGAATACATACAAGCAAGGAAGAACAATAAGCTCATGATTTCTCGTCTTTATGTTTTCTCCTGGCAAAGGAAGCAAGGACTCTTATTATATTAGCTCATTCAAGCTAGTGGTGATTATGCTCATTCATTCGATTGGTTCTTCTCTGGTAAGMAAGTTAATAAAGAACATACCCTCCGCAAGGAAGACCCAACTCAACCTAACCCGGCAAGCGAAGCACCATGCATGCAAGGCAGTTCTGATGAAAGACTATGTGCATCTTTCTATTGAATAACCTAATCAAGCCACTAATATAGAAGAAGGGAAGCTTTGCAAGGTAGATCAGACTATGAGTGGAGGTATGAACTAACCCAGAAAGAAGAAGCCAAGCCTACCGAGTGTACCAGGTTCAGGAGCGAAAAGCAGCTTTACCTAGTGAGGTGAAGGAGCTATAAGCGAATTAATGACAGTAGTTTGGTAATCAAGTAAATCAGGTAAGGTAGGCACAAGACTTCACTTCAAAGGCGGTGAAACTGGTATTTTATAACTCTCCTATAGTTCCATCCACTGGTAGGTAGTTAGAATAGCCAGCTGGAACCCGCACTTGAAACAGTATGATTGTTAGGTCTTGCCTCTTCCGGATCCTCGGTTTATTCTTTGGCTAAGCTAATAAACTCATCTCGATCGGGTAAGTCTGCTGTAAATGGGATTGCCTAGAATATTTCTTATTTGTGATGGGCTTGGGAAGCATTACTCCCTTCACTAGGATGGAAAGCTTTATTATCTACCCTTTCGCCTACACAAAGGGGCTTATCAGTCCAATGATTAACAACTTCTGCTTAGCTTACCATTCCACTTGGGTGGGATTCTTTATGGTCAGTGCCTCGTTCCACTTGGAGAAAAGAGTTTTTATTACCGGCTTATTGACCTTTTTGTACAAAGTAGAATGATATTGGTTTGAACCGGGGTGGAAACTCTATGTCGTCTCCTTCTTTGTCTCTTGCCCCTGTAGGAAGAAATCGCCCAAGTGCTCACCACCAACCACCCAACCTGACACGGACGACAACAGCTTAAATAAAGTGGCATAGTTGCCGCCTCTCTATAATACATCTATATCACTTCAACAGTCTGGCTTGTCACTCAAGTCGACAATCTACAGCTCCTGGCAACATGTTTGAGCGTTCCGTAGTTGCTTCCTATCCCTCAGACAGATATATATCTCCAAGAGTCTTGCTTTTCACTCGTCTAGGTAAGGACAATCTTGCGCTAAAAGGAGGAAAATGTTCGATCATCCAAGAAATCCATCGATGTACCCCAAAAAGACATGATTTGCAAAGCCTTCTTCTTTCTCTCCAATCCATCAAGCAGAAGTGGGCATCTGGCAAAAGTAAGTTTACAACATATGTGTTTGTAGAGCTGCTGCCTCTTCCCCATTAGTTAGTTACCCAGGAGTTAGTAGTAGTTTGCTTGAAGTATAGATATATTGAACCTCATTTAGTGAGTAGCCCATGTTTTGAACCAGAAGCATGGAGTGAACCGATACACAGTCTCACTCAGTATAGCCTGGACTAGAGAGAGCCATAGGAAGAAGTATGGCTCAATGGAAACATGTAGTGTGTCGTGGTGCTTTCAATAGCCTTCTTAGAATCGTAGTTGGATGGAAGTTTCACTCTAACACTTCAGAAGGAAGCATGCAAAGAAGTGGGAACTCAATCACTAGTTCAATAGACACATGTCAAGCCCGTGCCATGTCAATAAGAATAAGTACTCTACGGTCAATTGGTCGAGTGCCTATAAAAGCGTAAATAAGTAACTAGGTGGATTAGTTGGAGAGATATAGTGTTATTCCTGTACTGGAAAAGGGAATATATCTGGGGTAGGTTGGAGAGAGAGTACGCTTCTTGTGCTTGGCCCACCCACGCCACGGTGGAAAGTTACATTCCCTTCAAAAAGCTAATTCCCTTCAAGGAGCTCTTGGATAGAGAGAGTTATTAGACCCAATTCATTCGTTTTGTCAAGATTTGAAAATGAATATAGTGTCCTTGGTTAAAGCATGATCATTATGACCCTGAATAATATAAGGGGCTTGGGTGCACCCCTTCTATAGAAAGGCTGGTAAGCGTAAAGAAATTGGACACCATCTTGATTCAAGAAACTATGGTGGATAGTGAAAAGGCTTTAAAATCTATGTTATCTTTTCTGAAAGGATGAGTTTTCTCACCCGTGATGCTGCAAGTAGGTCCGGTGGGCAATTAGTCTTTCCAGATCCAACATTCTGAAATAATTGATTATGGGATTAGAACATCTTTTCTGTCTCTAGAGTTTGGGAGAACCTATTAAGTTGTCAATTTCTATGGCCCATACTCCAATAGATAAGAGTACTAGGAAAGGTTCTTTGGTCTTCAGTTTTGAGGAGGTGATAACTTCATTATTGGAGGATATTTTGATTTTGTACTCTAGTCTGAATCAATTTGGGGGGAGGCTAGCAGGATGGAAACCCTAGCTCCATACTATCTGAAGCAGCTGGAAGACATGCACTTATGTGATCCGGATCCCATAGAAATGGTTCCAACGAGTTGGAACATGAGGACATGGGTTGAAGGGGTGGCAAAACGTTTGGACAAATTGATTATTTCTGAAGGTTTATTTTAAAGGGAGGATAGGCTTAGAACCTCGGTAAGTTCTAGAGGGTCCTTTGACCATCTTCCAGTTTTATTTCAAATAGAAAAAGATGACAGGAAGCCAGCCTTTCAAGTTCAATTCTCATTGGCTTCAGGATGAATAATTCTCTAACATTGTTAAGCAGAAATTGATATTTTTGGACTCTGGCCTTCAAGACTCTGCCATGATGCAATTTAGCTCTAACCTACGTAGATTTCAAAGAGAAACAATAATATGGGCCAAGTGAAAATTCCATGATTCTCAAAGGGATATTCTAGAAGTTGAACACAACATAGCATATTTATTTTATCAAAATAAAAAATGGTACATTCTTGGAAGAATACGAGTCTAACTTCAAATCCCTGGAATAAAATAAGATAAGTCTCTTGGCCTGGGAGGCTGCTAAGTGGAGATAGAAAAGTTGAGAAATTTTGTTGGAATAGGGGGAAGCAAACACTAAGTACTTTCACAACTATGCCAAGGAAAGGAAGAACATAAATACCATCCGAGAGCTCCTCAAAGCAGATGGATCCAAGGCCAGTACATTTCAACCCCTAGCTAAGGACGTGGTGAGCTACTTCAAGCAATTGTATAAGGACCCAGACTGAGTAAACAGAGTTTACTCTTCTTCAGGTTGCAGTAGACTTTCCCAGGCTCATAGAAGAAGACACAAATGAGGAGCTGATAGCAAAAGTTTCCAAGGAAGAGCTCAAGGATGTCATTTTTTCCTTTCCTCTCGATCAAGTGAAACTAGCGCCTTTATCACTTATATAACAGTCGAGGTAGAATGGAAAGAGAATGCTAGAAGGGAAGCAAGAAGGCTTTTCGAAAGATAGTTGGCTTTCACTCTAACTGTTCTATCTAAGGTGGCGCTCTTCACATAGGATAGCTGGTAATGCTTCCAGATGGATATGGATGGGTAGCGCACTGGGATTTATGTCCAATGTGATGTAGGTTCAAATGTGACAAGTTAGGATATTTACCTAGTTGTTATACTTCTTTGTAGAAGGTAGCAGGAATGCTTTCGACGGATTGCGAGCTTTCATATGGAGAGCTTTCTCATCCCCCTCCTTCCCTTTAAAACTATTAAAGCTTCCCCTTTCAACCTAAAAAGCAGGCGTGGCTGGTACAATGAATTAATCGTGAAGTTTATGCGCGTTTGTGGATAAAAAATTCGATTGATGGGCTACTGACTGAATTGACAATAGATGGGATGGGTGTTCTCCAATCGCTAAACCATGTGGTTTATGATTGATGTTAGTCCGCTGCCGCTGCTCCATATAGATAGAATACCAAACCCCACCCACCTTATAGAATTTTTTAGTAAACCACTTCAATAAGGATTCGTTCTAGCTGCGATCCATCTCCTGTTGGAATGGATAGCGGGGCAAGAAGCGCAGGCAATGCCATTGAAAATCTAGCTCTCTCTCCACAATTAATTGAGGCATGGGAGCACAACATATTTTAATACACAACAATATACATTTAGCCAAACTCTTCATTTTCTCCCCTTGCCTGAGGAAGGGATTCATCGCTTTCTCTTCCGAGAGCAAGGACAAGCGACTACGTTCGTCAAAATTTATCATTTGATTGTTACCGGTCCAAGTTACTTTGGCCGGGCCAGTAACCAGGACAACCCATTCATTCAAAAGCTCTTCGAATAAGTCAACGAAGATAGAGATCTCCATTACTAATTATTATTGCACGTGGCTACGAATTCTATGCGGTGTCCGATGTGGCCGTGGTAAAACATTTTTGAGAGAGAGGAACATTCCCTCTTTCTGGGGAGAACTATTCCCAAACTTATCCGGGAAGGACCACTCAAAGGACACTTTTACACAATCCAACTCGTATTATTATTTAAGTGGACCCAGTATTATTATTTAAGTAGACCCAGGATTCTTCGCCTGCGCCCTCCTCTGAAGCACAGATCATGCAACCCCCCGCCCACCTCACCAGGTGAATTCAACGGAAGCTGCATCATGTAAGTCAGGCTTACCCCGCATTCACTCCCCTCTCCTTCCCCCCCAAAAGGGGCCCCGAAGAAACAACACAGAGGAGTGGAAGTTGCCGTGAACTCCATATTTGTTGAATTTACATTATATATATATGTATATCTTTTCCCAGTTTCAATAATGACTTATTACTACTGGGGAATATAGTCGAGGTGTTATGGGAAGGGTTACAACCCTCAACCCAGACCAACTCCTCTAAGAGCGACTTCCTTTATGTTACACCACCATTCACGACATACCTTTATATGGCACAACCACTGTTCACGATGACATCTCTTTAATATGGATATATGGATATGGTTTCTCGGAGTTCACCGAGTAATTTTGCTCTACAACTCCGAATAACCGGTTTATACTAAAACTCAGAAAACATAGTACTCTAAATTAAGAAAAGTGAGTGAAAGAGTAATACATATAAACAAATGAATAAATGGAATCGGGCTTTTATGCATGCAATTCTAGCATGGTTTATGCAATTATAGACCGAAGCCAGGGATTAGAAACTACTACTTCTGTCTTTTCCGTAGACTTACTTATAAGGTACCAATTCTTTTGGTCACCATTCAGTTTCATCTGATGTCCATATGAGCTTACCGTCGAGTCTTAGTATGCCTACGACCACATCTTAGGCAGAACCATCTTCAACTTGTTCCATTTCATCATATGTAGGCCAAACCTCTCGCTCCTACGACAATGATAAGGGTTGCAGTCGCACTATTGTTCCCTCTTCAAAAACTTAAACGACTGATCCTGACTTATCGAGCTCTAGTAGTCCAGTGTTTCATTCCAATGAAAAAATTCTAGAGGCTTTGAACGAAGCTAAGTACCTATGGAATGATATACATCATCGCTTTGACTTTTTACCTAAGAATGCATTCAATCCCAAGAAATCGACAGAACAACACTCTGTCGAAAGCAAGGATTTTATCCCTTGAGGACATGTTTAATTTGATTCCTACTCCTGATGCCTTCGAAGAGGGGAGTATGGCTAACATTCCCCCTACCATCAAGGTGGACATTTCTGTCACTCTGGGCGTCACTGAAAACAGACTTATTGGAGCTTCCTGTTCTCCTGAAGAGGTTGCGGCCTATAAGGCTCTTTTCCAAGAATTTCATGATATCTTTAGGCCTATAAGGCTCTTTTCCAAGAATTTCATGATATCTTCACTTGGTCATACTCAGAAATGCCTGGGCTAGACCCCACCATTGTCGAACATTGTATCGATACTTGGCTCGATGCATCTCCAGTTCGATAGAAACAATGGCCTATTCATCCCACCAAGGCTCCATCCATCAAAGCAAAGATCAACAAGGTGAAAAACGATGGATTCATTTACCCCATAGTGTACACTTCTAGGGTCTCTAATCCGGTCCCCCTCACTATGAAACAAGCCACCATTCGTGTCTATACTGACTTTCGTGATCTTAATCGTTTTCTGTCCCAAAGAAAATTTCCTGACGCCTTTCATTGACTAGATCATAGACGAATGTGTGGGCCATGAGATTCTTTCCTTCATGGATGGATTCTTTGGCTATAATCAGATTTGGATACATCCCCAAGACCAGTATAATTCTGCCTTTACCACGGAGTGGGGGACATTCGTGTATCATGTCATGCCATTTGGATTAAAGAACGTTGGAGCCACATTCCAGCGAGCCATGTCTTACTATTTGAATGACTTGGTTTGTATTATCCTTGCATACCTCAACAACCTCACGACTAAGTCAAAGAAATGGTCGCAACACTTAGAAGATCTATGTACGATCTTTCTTCGTTGTCGCAAATATAACATCCACTTGAAACCCCCTTAAGTGTGTTTTTTGCATTAATGTTGGCCACCTGCTGGGATTTATAGTTTCCAAATAGGGCATCACCATTGATCCATTGAAGGTTCAGGCCATTGTTGGACTACCTCCACCAAATACTTTGCGCCAACTCTAGAGTCTTCAAGGAAAAGCTAATTTCCTTCGTTGTTTTGTCCCTTACTATGCCACCACTGCACATGGTTTATTACAATTATTGCATTCTGACATTCCATTTCTCTAGGATGACCAATCACAACATCGTATTCATCCTGGTTATTTGTGGCAGTGCCAACACAAATGCCACTATGATGGAGAAGCGTATGCGAAGGGGAATAAATGGCCCATGCCGCTGAGGCAAGATTTGGCATGAAGTGACTTGTGCCATCGACAAAGTCGACGTAACAGGAATGTTGATGAACCATCTGTATGAAAACAACAACAAGGGGTGATGCAAAAAACGAAAAAGCTACAAAATGGTTGTCTATACAAAGGCGAATGCAAGAGCCTTACTGTCATACGGGTAAAACCTCTTCAAGTAGAGCCCGTTGCGGGGGTTCTTTAGAAGTTCGCCATCAGGGCAAGCAAGTTGATATGCCCCCCTTTCTGAGACAACATTTGATGATGAAAGGGCCCTGCCATAAGGATTCAAACTTACCTTTGCCTAACTTGTCAAGGACTTGATCATAAGCGAGGATGAGGTCACCTTCATGAAATGAACGAGGGTGAACTTGACGGTCATACTGAGCTTTGGAATGTTTCTTCGCAGCCTCATTGCATTGTAAGGTGATGTGGCGGTCTTTATCCGCTTGTTCCAATGTGATTAACCTCTGCTCAAGAACAATAGTGTCAGGGAGAAGTTCGATGGCCAAATGGAGGGAGGGGATCTCACATTCGATAGGTAAGAATTCCTCTATGCCGTGGACGAGATGGAAGGGTGTAAACCCTGTAGCAGTCTTTACTGATGTCTGATAGGCCCAAAGAGCTAGGAAGAGCATATGATGCCAATTAGTCGTATGCTTATCGACTATCCGCTGTAACATGGTTTTGAGGATTTTGTTTACAACCTCAACTTGGCCATTGCCCTGCGAATAGTACATAGAGGAGAACTCATGCACAAAACCTAAATGTGAAGTGAGCTCATGCCACATGTTGTCTTCGAAATGGGAACCATGATCAGACACCAATTTCTTTGGAACGTCGAAGCAAGTAATAACATGGTTCAAAAAGAAGTGAGCAATAGTGGTTGTTGTGTTATTGAATGTCAGCATAGCTTCAACCCACTTGGTAGAATAGTATATGGTTATTATAATGTACAAATTCTCGGTTACAGAGGTTGGCTTGCACTCCATGAAATAAATCCCCCATTTGCAGAAGGGACCGACGGTTATAACAGGGTGCAAAGGGGTTGATGGAGCCCACACCTTGGGTGCGTAAAGTTTACAACTAGTGCAATGCTTCACCGCTTCAATGCAGTCAGTGAACAGTTAAGGCCAAAAGTAACCTACCCTAATGATATTCTGAGTAGTAGCCATTCCAGAAAGGTGGCCGCTGCAAGCGCCACTATGACAGTCGTTTAGGACTCGTTCGACCTATTGACGAGTGAGACAATGCCGTAGAATGGTGTCGACTCCTCACCTATAAAGGACATCACCAATGAGGAGATATCGAGAATCCTGATGACATATGTGACGTCGATCATCTCGTGAGAGATGTGGACCAAACTTTTGTGTGCCCAAGTAAACAAAAATGTCATCGTACCCAGGGTCATCTGATGACATGGCAAATAAATGCTCATCAGGGAGGTTGTAATTAATAGGTGGATCTGCAACTAGTGAATCCACAATACGTATATTCACTTGACCGAGTTGATCAACAAATGCACCAACAACAGGGAAAGCAGGGGGGTGATGACTTTCTCTTCGGGTGAAGAGGCGGTAGCACCAAAGAAAGCATGGGCAGAGGCGGGAAAGGCAGGAGGAGCATCACCAGGAAGAGGAGGCATATCCTATAATTGCAGAGCAAGAAAGAGCAGAGCCACTGATAGCATGGGAAGGGGCAAAGGTAGGACCACCCCGCCCAGCGACATCCTTTCCAAGTGGAGATCCGGAAGCCCAGCAATAGCTCGAGTTGCATATTCATATTCAGTTGATGCATCATTTGAAGCAAGACCAACCCATACGCGGCCGGAAATAAAGTAAGCAACATTCGAGCCAGCATCTCACCCCCCCAATCCCTTCCTGTTCGAGATCTATATACCTAGCCAGTTTACCCGGTTGCTGCAGTCAAAGAAGCAGATCCATATGGAAAGCTATAGTTTGAGTTCTGAAAAGTTGATCAGAGCATGTGAGTGTTTCAATATAAGGCTTCTTATTATAAGTTGTTGTTGCTTTGCCATTGCGGGGTCAGCCATTGCAAGAATAGAATAATCCATTGAAGACGTACAGGAAAGGTCCACCACAGGCGACGATAGAGAGAAGGTTTTTTCCAAGCAGAATCTAGTTGCTATGGGCATACCAGGGCCTACATCTCCTTTCCTTTTTTAACAGCGGAGAAATACATTTAAGAGTGGACGTAAGGCCGACCTTTAATTTATTTATCAATTCAAATTGTGACCTTTTTACTCCCAATGGGTAGGAATAAGAAGCCCACCCAGCTAAAGTTTCTAATTTCTAACGTTCCAGAAGAAACCTTAAGGATGGGGTTGTTAATATATATAGAATACATGGCGGATTATCCACTCAACTTAAAAAGAAAGGTTGCCCACCCGGCCGGCATGGTCGATCTCCTGTTCATGCACTCGATCTTTCAAGTTTCACCCCCCCGGAAGGCTTATCACTGAAACTTTATAGAAGGTGCCTACCCCGTTCTATACCTAAAGAGGTTTCCCCTATCCATCTATCCCATTCCTACTACTGTCTAGAATGGCAGGATAACAGTCAAACAGTTGTATCGAGAACCATGTTCCCCCTTCTAGCGAGCACCTAGGAGGCCAGACCACTCCAATTGCCAGATCAGTTGATTTCCCGGGGCTCATTCAAGATTTGTTGTTTCCTAAACTCCCTTCCCGACCATTCTTTCCTCCTGGATGGACTCGGTTCAGCAAAATGCACTTAGGTAAACTGTATATCGCTGTCAGGTGAATAGGCGAAGGATTCAATATCCCTGAATTCCATCTTGAAGGGTTCCTTGCTTGCCCGTTTCCACACATAGAAGAGATAGACTCCATTCATACGGCTGCCTCTTTTGAGAAATGAATTCTGGAAGGCGCCCGCCCGCACTCGGCCTTAAATTGCGTGGAGGGGGAGGAACGACTAATAAGCAGATCAACCTTTGTGGGGGATAGCAAAAGCAAGCACCGGTGGAAGGGCGAAAGAGAGCTGCACTTACTAGAACAACACTTGACATCGGCGGGCTTTCTCTGGCACTCCACTTGAAGTTGTTGAACTCACAATACCTACTGAACTCTTGTTTCCGATCACCGCCCTCTTTCTCTTATTAGAATCAATCGTACAACCTTTAATGGTTAGAGAGAATCGCAACCATCTCAATCAAACGTGGGACTTCACCTTAGTTGTTTCTTTCATTTATAAGGGTAGGTCCATCTTAAATAATAATCACAAGTCTAGGCGCCCTACCTTTCTATAGTGGTAGTGGTCGAGGAAAAGGGATTCTAGGTAAGCCCCATCATGATTGGATGGATTGGACTAGCTAACACCAATGAGGACTAGTTTATATTGATAAAGAAAGGTGGGGGGATCTAGGAAAGAGGAATAAGTGGAATGATTCAACCACTGGGCCAGCCATCTATTACAAACGTTTTATCCCGAGATGGAATGACTCGATCAAGTGATAACAATCAAATTCATGAATTCTTCTTATTCAGGTAAACACGTCTACCTCCACTGGGAAGGAAGAGGAGTCTCCTGGCGTGTCCTTAATGTATTAGAGAGGTTGTTCCTTTTTTAGGTAGGTGTGAGGCTCACAACAGGGTGCATAGAAGCACTAGGGGTTAAGAAACCAGAAGCACCACAAGACTTGTTGGACTTTATCACCCGCTCGCTTACTGCCCATCCATATAAAAGAAATGCATATTGATTGATAACTCACCCTGCTAAGACCAACAACCCCCCAGCTAGACAGAGGTGGGCCCGTTCCCACCCGTTTACCACACACTCTACCTACATTGATCCGTCTATCCTTTCCCTTTGGTCACCTCTATTGGGAAATTGGAACCGCCCTACATCTTATATCGACGACTCACTGCTGCCCCTTCTTAGGGGCGCGTTATGGGCCCCTCCCTCCATATACTTTATTTCTAGAGCCTATTCACCCTGTTTCAGCCCCATCCCTGTCTACCGTAGCAGAGTATTGAGTGCCTCCCCCCTTTTTTTGGGCTCAATTGTAATGAGCGTCAACCTCCTTCTCTGCACCCTTCCGTTCGAGCTTCGGCTTTTCTTTCTATGAGAAAATATGCTAGGGCTAAGAAACTGGAACAACATCTCGATCTTGCCCTCTGGGTAGAAAACGACCTTTGTCTCTATCCCCTCATGCTCTTGCTGAACTCTTGCCCATGCCTTTACCGCTTCCTTTGGTGGGTCCACTGCTGGTTTTCGAAATGAAATGGGCTCTGCTACTACTCCTTGAAGGGATGTTGACTAATATGCTTGCTTTGGTGCCAGAACCAGTTGATCCCATTGTTGGATAATATGTATGCACATCTAAATATCCTCCTGAGGCTGGCATACCCATCTATCTCTCAGGGGACCGAATTGCCAATCCGACAATTGCTTTGTGATGCTTTCGATCGATGCCTGGCAATTCATTCATAAGCTGGGTAAGTTCATTGATCGACCGGGCAGGCAAGAGAGATTCGAACCAGTAAGCCCAACTGTTTGAAGTAAGGCATGTAGGGTTTACCTACTATTGTTGGCATGTTGTGTTGCCAAGGCATAGATTGGATTCCATTTTCGTCGATATAAATGAAAGGAACCCGGCCTAAAACAAACGAATGTTCTAGGAATACCTGGTCCCTAAAGCACAAGATACATTCATTAGTTATCAAGGCCAAAGGGAAGCAAGGCGCCGCTAGGATCCCCCCGGAATTAGGCATATCCATCATATATTCAAGTTATAGTTGGTGTCATATCCGTATCCCCTTCCCAATATCTAGAGCTAATGCGTCGTGTTTAGATTCCATCTTATGGTTGTTACCATTGGATTTATAAAGAAATAGGGGTGGTGGCTACCGATAACTGGTGGAAGAATGATCAATCGAGGCTTACGGGGAGGTAGAACTTTCCATCATTTTGATTAATTAGTAGACCAGTGTACATGCAAGGAAAGGAATAAGATACTGGAATGAGATGAGAAGCAAAA
>JZKD02S1675150.1:886638-902292 GCA_000966675.3 Picea glauca | reverse complement strand
TTGGTCTACACCTATATGGGTCTGGTCCTTAAGCCAAAGAGAATAAGAAACCATGTAACCTAGAATTTTGGGGTTTTGATGCCTTCATGAGCATGAGTCCCCTCCTTACTCCAACGTGATATCTTGCCTTATGACTTGCCTTAAGAAATCCGTAGGAATAACAAAGGGAATGCTCTGCTCAGTATGAATAGCAATAAGACTCAATCGATGTGCTTTGAACTTGATAGTTATGTTATGTGCAAAACACCCATAGAGGAATAACCTCTTATCCCTCCTTATCCCCTCTTCCCAAATGAGCAAGAAAGAGAAAGAGGAGGAAATCCAAAAGAAAACTATAAGGTAAAGAAAATGAGAAATATGATGAGCTTTAGATTTTGAATGGATATCAGGGCTCATTGACAATCCACTACTCGGAAGTGGACCAATGTAGGTTGTGCTTATTGAAGCAAGGGATTATACTCTGGGAGCCCGGGATCATACTCTGTAGGTAGTGCTAGTTAGGAGCAAGGGATCAAACTCTGTAGGTAGTGCTAGTTAGGAGCAAGGGAAAAGACTTTGTAACTTGAAGTTAGGAGCCCGGAAGAGGAAGCAACCGTAGAAGCACATCCGGTATAAGATTCCCCCCTTGCTTCATGACTTGCCTTTCGGAAGATGCCCGCTAAAGACAACCCAGGAAGAATAGCCCCTTGCTAATGCTCTATGGGCCTGGCCTCCACAGGACACTCATGCTTCAATCTTCTTCTCTGTCTGAAAGTTTCTGTCTCCTAATGATTCAATTTATTTTAACAAAAATTCATTTACCAGGGCATCCTTATACCAAAGAGTCCCAGGATCACTTATCTCTCTCAAGTCTCCTTCTCCCGTGAAGCTGCAAAACATCGCTCATCTCCCTGTCCTTCTCTATTTTAGAAGTGAATATGCTCCATTCGAGGTACTCAGGGTCCTCCCACATAATGTGGTTGCAGAGTGGTTCCCACTCTGGAAACTTCTCGAGCTGAAGCTGGCCTTCCTTCGAGTGGGGGAAGGCCTTATGAAGTCTGAATCGGAGCTTGATTCTTTTAGGAGGGTTTGCCACTTTGAGCCCTACCTTAAATTCGGTGTCCTCTTCACCGGATATCGTTTTAGCTACAATTAGGGAGGTCCCTGGTAGATTGAGACAAAGGTTCTCTAGTATTATCGTGCGGGTGAATTCTTTTTGCTTTACAGGCCCTATGATAGCATAGAAAAAGTGCACCTGCGGTTCCTTTGCGCCTACTAGAGCTAGAAAGGAGTCTCCCTAGACGGTTCCCACAAGCTTCTTGCCAACAAAGATGTGGTGCAGTTGGCCCCCTTTGCTTATGCAAAAATGTTTCCTTGTGCCTGCCGGACCCACTTCTTCCGCAACAATCTCCTGATCTTTCCGGTTGTTCCATTTTTCCCAAAAATAAAAGAAGGGGGGGTGATTAAAGGCCCGTGGGAAAATCCTCGTCATGGTATTTCGGCTAAAATATAGTAGAATAACTCCTGCTGTAATACCCGCACCAAATACATTGGCCATTATATCCTTCGATAACATCGAATCCCATACAGATTTGATCATCACCACGAGCTCCCCATATAGAAACAACTCTCGAAGGAGACTGTTTGAATTAGCCAGGTACAACGCCAATACGAGATGAAGAATTACCACATAAATTCCCATTATATATTGAATGTCTTCTTATTTTATCCTGCTCTTATCTTATTTCAGGGTTTTTCACCCAAACCCATTGGAGGAGAGCTCAGTTACCTCCTTCGAGGACAATCGAGAAGACTTCTTCTTTTCGGTTATGTAGGGCTTGCTTTCTTGGAAAGGCAATCTGCCTTCCTTATATATGATATTATGAAAACACATATTGGCTGTGTTCTCTAGAGGCTGGGCTCGAGGAAGCACTCCTATTCCCCTCTGGACACCCGTAAGACTTGAGAGAATGTCCTCCCAGTCAGGCTTCTCGCTAATGTGAAATTCCACTTTCATACTCCCAAGATAGTTCATTAAGATCCTTATCTGTCATTTTGATTTATTAAGATTGAGACCAAAAGTTTTAGCTCCTAATCTGTGAGAGATAAGTGCCCGGGTCGGACTCTGTTGAACTTTGAGCCCCCTAAGAGGCTCGAAGAGAGCGGCTCGGCTCACCATAAAGGCAAGTAAGCATAGCCCACACAATTGAAGATCCATAAGCTAACACAAGAGAAGGTCAATTAGCCCACACATGAGATGTTCAATTGGTTGCTCATCTTCCATTCATGAAACAATTGATTTTCACCAGCTTGAATTGAATGGGGCTAAAGGGCATGGGATAAAGCCTCCTCAAAGGCCATTTGGGCACGCTGTATGGTTATTTTACCTCCGCGGCATAGTATAGTATAGTATAGTATAGTATAGTGTAATCCCTCAAGATCCTTTTTTCATCACTTTCGTTAGAGGGCATAGAAACTAGTAGCCTTCAATATAAGGATAAAAATTGAATAATTACATATATAACAGGGGAGTATCCTTATGGTCGAGCATTTCCTCTCCCGTTGGTCGAGAGTTCACTGCCTCACCCTCGCCCTCCTTCCTCGGGCGAGCGGTTCGTACCCTCACCCCTCTCCCTTCCGATGGTTGATCGAGCGTTCAAACCTTACAACCTACTATGGTCAATCGAGTGTCTAAATATGATGGTGGCCCTTGTACCTCGTACCACGGTCGAGCGCGTTCGTACCTCACCCCCTTTGGTTGAGCAACTAAACGTACCTCGATCTCCCTATGGTCATTAGATTCTCGTATAATGATCTAAAGTTCGCTTCCACTTACCTGAGCATAGCGATTTTAGGGGAAAATGAATTTCTTACTTACTTATTTGTTTTATTATGGAAAAGGTCAATTCCGGTCCTTAAAGGTATTACCTGATCTAGCTCTGCTCAGGCTTTGAGGGGAATAAATATAGGGTCCTGGACCTGATTTTCTGCTAGCTCCGCTAAGTCAGGATGCTACCTTACCAACTTCTAGCTCTTTGAGGGGAAGGGGATGACCTTACCTTAGCTATGCGCAGGCTTTTAGGGGAAGAAATAAATATAGGGGATGACCTTGAATAGTGAATAGTTCCTCTCCCTTTGGAGCTGCTCCTCGAGAATAGGTCCCATCCTTATCATGATTGGCCCAATCATGAGAGAAATATCATGACATGATCGGGTCGACCCCGATCATGAGTTAATAGGAAATTGAAAACGTACATTGTTATTCTAGCTGAAATACCTGGAATAATCATACCACTTCTACTAGGAGTAGCCTTCTTAGTGTTATCCAAACATAAAGTAATGGCTCTCGTGCAACGTCGGAAGGGTACTAATGTAGTTGGATCGTTCGGATTGTTACAACCTTTAGCAGATGGTTTGAAATTAGCTATGAAAGAACCTATTTCACCAAGTAGTGCTAATTTATCTCTCTCTAGAATGTGTCCAGTGGTTACATCTATGCTAAGTTTGGTTGCTCGGGCCGTTGTACCTTTTGATCATGGTATGGTATCGCCAGATTCGGACATAGGTATACTTTATCTATCTGCCATATCTTCACTAGGTGTTTATGGAATTATAATAGCAGGTTGGTCTAGTAATTAGGGGGGTGACCGTTCGACCGCTTATGATACTAGGGCCGATGGGTTAAAAATTGGTTCGTGCCGCAGGTGCTGAACGATTCACTCTACACAGGTGTGGGTTGGTTGCTGGCTAGGGGCCCATTCACGAAACCTTAGTATAACTCTCATTTCATTCGATCCCAATATGGAACCATTCACTCTTCCGAGATCAATCACTAAGTGGAAGTCAGTAATAATATATATATCTATTTATCTACCTCAGTAAGATGGATAAGGAAAGATATTGGGAAGGAGGGAGTCTGTCTATATGCATGCGAATCCGTAAATATGAAGAGCATGTCGCAAAAGTATGATGTCCGGTCCGTCCTTCCTTTCCGGGACACAAAGAGAAGTACCTAGCCCATCATGGTGAACCTCTCCTTGTGATCGGGATGAGGTAGGTGCCTCCCAGCCGGCGGATCGAATCGGAGTTTCCTCAGCTAGCCACCAACCTATAGTTATCCCCACCCAAACTCCCGTGCTTGGTGGAGAAGAAGCGAACAAAGGTACGCTCGCTGTCTCCTCTTCCGCAGACTGGGATTGCTCGCCAGCTGGGTCAGATCGGAGCAACATTGTATGGAAACATATTACCCATATTATTCCTATTGGGGACAAGGGACAGAACGACCTCTCGATCTACTGCAACCCAGGACGTCGTCTAGCCCGTCTTGTTGCATTTACTCACCCACAGGACGTTGTCCGGGCCAGCCAAGAGCCATAGTGAGTTGTTGTTCCTGTTTCCATAGGTTGTGATTTAGATTGTTGTTGTTGATATCGGCAAGACCCAGCCAGATGATATATCGTCTTCTGGTTGGTAGTGGGAGGACTCTTAGTACCCGCATACCCGAAAGGAGTGAGGGTGGGCGCTATTCTGAACAAACAATCATTTTGTTCCTTGCTCTCTCTTAGCAGCGGGAAATGAGTCTATATATCTTCCTAGATTTGGTAGGTAGATTTTCCCCAATGCAATCCACAAACTCAAATTCCATCCCAGCCTTGGTGGATAAGTCCGACGACTCAGCAGTGCGGAATGGAGTTTCTCGTGGATCTTCGGATCTATCTATAGTTCTGGGGGAAGAGATACATACATACCAAAAGGTTCAAACAGAATTCGTGTTCAGAAGTTGGTACGACAACATAGATCGATCTATACCCTGGACAATTTAGGGATAACCTTCTCTTCGCTATGCTAAATTCTATAACTATAGATCGTAGTTGGCAGAATTTGTGCCACTTACTCATATTTCTTCCCCTCTCCCTCACCCAAGGGATTGGGTTTCATGTTCAAACCCTCACCTGTTGCGGGTGAGCCACTAATCATACCTCGCCCTCCCGATGGTCTTTAGAGCGGCTCAGAATATCGCCCCTCACCCAAAGGAAGGGTGAGCGAATTTGTTCCTCGCCCTTTTTGGGTCGAGTCACTTAACGTACCTTTGGTTTTGATCGAGCGACTACGTACCTCGCCCTCCTTTGTCGAGCGAGCGACTCCGTTTCTCTCCGTACCTCAAAGAGCTAGCTAGAAGGTATGGTTATCCCTCAATCCTTCTTACTTAATTTCACTTATCTCCTTGGCTTTGTCTCTTTATTTCTTCCCTCAAATCTTTCTCAAAGTCTGAGTTTTCTTGTTGAACGGGACCTTCCGCTATGCTCATAAGGTAAGACCTTTTTGGCTTAGCTCAGTCAGTGCCCTAAACAAACTATTTACTCTTTTTTTATGAAATTTGATAACCTGCCCTTCTATATCCATCCATACTAAGGTTCTCTCCCGAGATGAGGGCCAGAATATCGATCGTATATAAGCAAACAAAGAATCCATTGGATGGAAGAATAGCCCTAGTCCCCTTTCTTTTAATGAACATATACATGTGGGCATATGGGTCGAATGGGCAGATACCGGAATTACGCTACGTGCATAACAGTAGGTAGGATTTACCTCAATGTTTCGAGGCGGATGGAGTACTGGAGCGCTTGCTTATTGAGATAACTCACACTCCGCGTCCATAGAATCGACAAGTAAGTTTAGGAGTGAGACTGACCTACGAGCAAGGAAGAGAACTAACCTAAAGTAAAGAAAGAGAGCGGGTAATGCGAGGCTACCTCGTATTTCCTGTCACCCCTTGCACCACTTCACTGTGAGGCTGCTCTTCCTTCCTCGTCGCTTATTTCTTTATTTAATGGAAGGTTCTAGTGCTTCCAGAATTGGTTACGTAAGAAAATATCACATCTTTAAACCACCCTACGGACAAGACATAATGGAGAGATGTGGGAAATCCATCCCCGTGCTAGTTCCATATATAATAAGCCCAATAGAATTACGAGGTACGGGGTCAAGGATAGTAAGCCCAATAGAAGTACGAGGTCCGAAGGGTTCTTTCACAATAGTAGCACGAGTAACGAGGTACAGGGAAACCCTCTTCCGCGACCCATAGTACGAGTACCGGTAATAGTGTTTGGCTAATCCAGTATATCGAGGCCACTGTCCTTACCTTATCTATGCAAGCATCTATGTTTATGAGATAAATGTTTAGACTAAAGATAGTACGGGGAGATCTTATCCATCCTGAAACTATATCTATCGTACTTAAGGAGCCGACACCTATACTTGCATGAGCTATTCTGTAGCTGGCACCTAGACTGGCATGAGGTGAACTAAGACTCTTACAGGACTAGCTTTTCCCCACATCTTACACGAACTCTTACCTACCTCCTCTTCCAAGGGTTTAGGTGAACTAATAAATGTAGTACAGGTAGCTGTGAAGCCAAAGATGTACACTATTTATTATGAGTGGCCAAGTAAAGAGCTACTGAGGATAGGTTAAGATCTTACCGTTGTTTGGCACCAATGTATTCCCTCACTTCGTTCGACCATAGTTAATGGTTCACTTTGTAGGGTTAAGCAAGCGTAATTATAGCTAATAAATGTAGTACAGGTATATTAGGGAGTGGCCGCAAAGAGGTACGGTTCTATTATGTAGCTGGCACCTATCGTACAGGATCAAGTAGGATACCAGCTTTAGGAGACCTACTACTCGTACGGGTGAAAGTAGATATCTAAATATCAGCCTTAGGAGAGACAAAGACTCATACAGGAACACCAATTACTCACCTCACCTCTTATGGGGGTTTCAATACCCGTACCTTAGGAGAAGACCGATTCAGAAAAAGGCAAGGCCATATTAGATAAAATAAAATGCACGCAAAGTTACTGTGGGGATCAATAGCAGAGCTTCCTAAAGGTGTAAAAAAGCCTATGAAAAGGTCCTATTCTTCCGTTGTATGAAATCCCCAGCATCATCCGCTGTTGTATGAAAGCCTCAACCAAGGTTGGGAGACCCCTACTCAATAGTGAAAGCGCAAGATTCTCCGGGGTAAACAATCCGACTAGGCACCAACGAGAGGAGATTGCGTGTGGAGCCTGCTAGTGATCAAAATGTAATTGACTTTTGAGAGCATTTTCATCTCTCTCTATTTTGACTTATTAATTTCTTTAGTCTTTTGGCCAATGTCTTAACCTCCACTTCTTCATCAATCTCCCAGTGATTACCTTTGCCCAACATCCTTGACTTTTCCCTTTCGAACTACAAAATCAAAATGGTTAGTTCACCTAAACTTCCATTTTGATAATACTTTCAAATAAAATTTGTTATTTTGTATTATTATAAAGTGGTGGGTGCTCGAAGTGTTCTGATCATAAWGRCYAACTCTACCAAGTTATGAGTCATATGTCRAGCTRCAATTTAAGGCACAAAGCCAATTCTCATCCTCAGTCACAAATCATATTAGGTAATTTTGAGGGGCCCATTGGTCAGTTCTTATGTCAAGCCTAAGCCTGAGTTTATGAATCAAAGCGCATATGCCTTAATTTACCAACGTACCAGAACCAAATCTTATATCCACGAGTCCTAGCTAACTCACAAGTCAAAGCCACCATCCAGGTCACCTCCACATGTCAATCCATATCCATTATTAACCAATAGATAAACCGAGTCCACATGCCACTCATTCAATCCAATCCGAGCCACAAGCCAAAAGCAGGCAGCTGACAGGTGCCAAGGGATTGAGTTTTTATTATGCTTGTACATGCATTTAAGGAGCTCCATTGCCAGGTATCAGGCCACGAGTTAAGCTAAAACTAAAAGCTCACGCAGATGTCCAATGGTGAATGTAGTTTGGCTAAAAAAAACGTTTGGACAGGTTGAAGATATCTGGCCACTAATTGAGCCATGATTCAATTCATGAACCGAGCCACAGGTCAAGCCACAGGCTTAAGCTACATAACGCATAGCCCAGAACAGAGTACCCGAGCGCTAGGTTAAATCCATATGAACGCATCTGGCTATAAGGAAGACCCACGAGATGAGCAGATATAAGGGTAAGGTACTGGATCAACGCATTGTCTGTTAGAAATGGATGACGAATAGCCATGGTGTGGGTGGAATCCAGTTCGATTTGCTTCAGAGCTAGCAAAATTTGTCACAAGCGAAAGCATCTGGAGTGAATCCGGGTCATCTATCCTATTTCAAGTTTTGTGGTCATGTTATTGGTTTGGCATTGATGCATAGGGTGCAAATTGACATGGTCCTAGCTCGAACATTCTTCAAACAATTGGTTGGTCTCTCTATCTCCTGGGAAGATACACAAGATGCAGATCCATTCTTGTTTTCAAGTTGCAAGAAAATCTTGGAAATGGATTCAGATAGTCTAGACAAAGATGTACTAGGACTCACGTTTGTGACAAAAGTTGAAGAACTGGGTTCCCGAAAGGTCATGGAACTTTGTCCAAGGGGTAGGGACTTGGTTGTAAACAGTAAGAATCGACATCGGTATGTTGCTGATTCAGTGTCATTTTTGTGACACCAGTTGCAGAACAAGTTAAATGCTTTGCTCAGGGATTTTCTGATTTGCTTGGGAATTCAACACTCCAACAATTTCTTCGAGCTTTAGAACCTGAAGATCTGGATCTAATGTTGTATGGAAAGGGTCATGATTTATGTATACAGGATTGGAAAGACCATACAAAGTATCATGAGTACACCGAAGCTGACGATCAAATTATTTGGTTCTGGCAGGTGGTCAATGGAATGCCAATGGAGCAACGCAGAAGGTTAATTTTCTTTTCAACCTCTCTAACCCACCTGCCACCAGAGGGATTTTCAGGACTTCCTTCAAAGTTTCATATTCACAAGGCCCATACTGACCTAAGCTGGCTTCCCATAGCACATACATTGCAGGACGATATCATGATGAGGATGTTATGGTTGCTGTTATTTTGGGCACTGGTACAAACGCCTGTTGTGTGGAACATGCAGATGCAATCCTAAAATGTCAAGGTCTTCTCTCAAAATCTGGTTATATGGTTATCAATACAGAGTGGGGTAATCTTTGGTCTTCTTATCTCCCAGTAACAAAATTTGTTAAAGCTCTTAATGTTGAAAGTGTAAATCCTGGCAATGAACAGAAGCAAAGACATGAATACAACCACATGTAGACACTCAGCCAGATATGAATTTGCAGAAGAATAGTCATCCTATACATAGTCATGAACATTTTCAGCATCTTCCACCTACTGTTGTGGTTCAAGAACAACATTTGCAGCTTCATAAATAACAACAACAAAGGTCACATCAGTTTAAACAACAGACACCAAAACGACATCAAGGCATTTCACAATTGCAGCAACTAATGTTATTTTTGGGTTGGCTTTGGGATACAAATATGTTATTATTCCTGTATTTGCTATTACAGTAAGCATTTTTGTCAGTTAAGTTTGGCTGCCATGTATGGTATTGCAGTAGCTGCTTTGGGCATTCTTAGTATAATTGCAACAGGATTGGCCATCGATTCATATAGACCTATTAGTTGAATTGTTGGGGCAATGCTTCCTTATGGCTTCTCTGCCATGACAATGAAAAGTGTGGGTAGTGCGGCCTTGAAAATGGTTGAAGAGGTTAAGAGGCAATTCAACACCATCCCAGGTCTGATGAAAGATTTGAAAATAAATGGTTGCACAAGAGGCAAGGAATACAGCTACTTCCAGGACTCTTGACCTCATAAAAGAAGTAATTTTCTCTCTGCTATTACATGTGGTGGACGCTGAAACATACTCCTATGATGATCAGGTCATCATGAAAGCTGAAACAAAGTGAAAGATAGAATTAAAAAGACCTAGCATTCTACATTAAATGGATTTCCATCTTAACAAGATGAGAATACATTCATGTTCAGCAGCTCACATGAGATTTTGTGATTTTATAAGCAATATCTTTCAACTTGAGGGGTGAAGCTTGAACACTTGGCAGAATAATTATCAGTCAAAGATCCATCCAAATTCCAGGTCCTCATTCTTAGTAGCTAATGATAAATGTTCAAGCTGTGCTTTCGGTGGTTTAGGCGAACAAGATGACTGTTCATTATCCACTGAAAACAGGGCTTTCGGTAGATAATCCACTCAGGAGCTTTCTAGGTTAACCACTGAAACCTGTAATTGGACAGAGAAAGCTAAATTTTGCACAGATCGAGGTTTTTCTTATCCAAATCATTTGAAAACACTCATGATGGATAGATGATGAATTATGTATTCAGTTTCAAGATTCATTTTTGGTATATAAGGATTAGAAAATGTGGCCAAGTTGGTTTTGGCACCTATTTTGGTGGAAACAAGTTGGATTTTTTTACACATCTCAGCAAATTCGAATTGTATCTCTTGGAAGAGTCATCACTCAGCCTTGGAAGTCTATTCTGCACTGCACAATGACTCTACAAGATATGAAGACCATGAAATCTGGGATTGACCTCATTTTTGGGGATCATTCCACATCTTTTGCAAACTAAATTTTGACTTTCTATCTTTAGCATATTTGATCCACGTTTTCAGGATCTCAGAACTGCATTGTAAAGCTATAAAACTGAAGGTAGAATAGGAACTAGAGGTTCGACTTTGGAGACTTTTTCATATTATGTACTCAAACTTCCCATTTTCATATTGAGTAATACAAGCTTCTTTTGCCATAACTTGTTCAGATTTCATCTTCTTATCTATTCTGTACTTGCACCTGGATATTATATTCATGATGTTATGCTTGTTTATGCCCGATAACTGTCATCTTATCATTGCATTCATAAGTTAAACTTTGCAAGTATTTATGTGATTATTGTAATTGGCTATTCACATATGCTTTATATGTGATTCTGCTGAAATAATAGTTATTTCTCCATACATCCCTTTATTTGTAAACTCTCTGAACGTTTGTGGTTGAAAGCCTTGTCCATCTAAATGTGTTCATGTATGTTTTGAGTAAGAAATGATTCACTCCTCCGACTTGATCCAAACCCACACTTTTTATTGAGAAAACAGTTACCAAAAGATTAAGTTACCAGGCATCTCTGACTTACAGCCTAGGAGAGTTTCCTGGAGTGATAACAGAGCCGACGAAGGTCAGTAAAGGCAGACTCAAAAAAAGCATCAGAAAGGACATTCTTTCTATAAGAGAAAGCGTGAGAAGGTGCTTTGGGGTACCTACCTATATACCAGAGGACGTAAAAAGGGTGTAAAAAAGCCTTTGAAATGGATCTGCTGCGGGATCAAAGCGCGAAGGTAAACTCCTGCTCAACCAAGCACCAACGAGAGTAGATTGGGTTGGGTTGGGAGCCTGGGAGGTTTCCTCGCCTTCCTTGTGTCAGGCGAGCCCTAACGCCCTCTTCTTCAAAAGGATCTGAAGGGGAATAAATAATATATATAATAGAATGCACGAGAAGGTGTTGTGTGGTTATGTACTTACCTCTCACTTCGTTCGGGTTTAAAGCTCTCTTCGTTTGGTCAAAATCAATATATGCCCTGCCTTTGTTCGTTTAACCCAACTAGCGAGAGATAACCAGCCCACAAAGAGAAAGAAGTACGAGGTCCGGTTGCCAGGGTATCAGCCCTAAGAAGCAAGCGCTAGGCCATATAAGCCCAACCATAGAAGTGGGAGACGAGGTCCCCATAAGGGATAGGGCTTATAACCCTAACTATCGATCGAAGCGAAAGGGATTATAAGCCCAAGAACTAGCACGAGGTCGGGGTCCAAGTGATAATATTATATAAGAATAACTAGCTTGGACAGAAGGGGACTACCATTCCCTGATGTTCCTAGAATTTATGATGCTCCAACATCGTTGTTACTATCAGTTGATGTTCCAACAACTCTCATTCGTTTCCAGAAGCAATGTGCATAAGGCCCTACTGGTTATGTTCCGCTATGATCTTTTGTTCCAAGAAGTGTAGATCCGACATTTGTGATTGTTTATATAGGTTATTTTCCAACATTCTATGAACCTGTGGTTCTTCTGTCTCGTTTGTTGAGCTTCAGAGGGAGTAGTTAGGAGTGGACTACTCAGGATTCCAACCATTCTATATATGGTGAGTCCTCATTCCGTATCTCATTTCAATGGGGATTGATAGAGACATTATGCTTCTGACCGCTAAGTCATGGGTCGGACTATAAAAAGGTACGTAGTAATCCTGACCAGATATGCCTTGTTTTTTGGGGAGAACCATAAGCAGCCTCATCTGTCCCAAGCAATCATGTCCTCAAACTAGGCATGCAAGGGGAAAGAAAGGGCCACTCCAGGGCTATTAGTATGAGGACTGCCTTGGTCCCTGTAAATGTGGGTGAAACCTTGGTTATTCTTTCGGTTCAAGTAGCTTCCTTAGCCTCTACTATCTAGTCTTTCTGTACGATTGATGTATATAGATACACCATAGCTGTTATAACCCATTCACCTGTAAATAATATGTGTGTTTCACAGTCCCAGAGTCTAGACTAGTAGGCGATAAAAGCCCCTAGGATCAACGTGGAAAAGTGTTATTATTCCAGTAGCGTCCAGTGAGTCATTAGTGATTTCAGATGGTATAGGGACTGATCTCCCCAGGTGTGAAGATTTGTCTAATCAAGCTCTGTGTGGTTCTTCCTGAAAGCTGGACCGAAGTGTGAATGTAGCAATTACCTTTCCTTCAACCTTTTATGACTTATTATGCCTTTGGTCCGCCCTTATATGTATCTTATGTAGGTGTAGTTAGTTAACAAATTGGTCGGTCGAAGGTTAAGGTTATCTATCTTTATTACTATTTGAAACATAAAAAGTCCCTTAAACTATGATGTTCCAATGTTACATTAGATGTGTTCCCACTTGTTCTTGTTCCAGCATTAGCCAGTGTTCCTACTTTCATATGTACATTTTTCATTGTTCCCAGACATGTTCCTAGTTGTTGATGTTCTGACCAGTAAGCATTTAAGAGCATTTTTCCTAGTTCTGTTCCGATATTCCAGTTCCTACAAGTGGAGTTCTTGCATTTGAACGTGTTCCTAGAGCTAGTGTTCCAACATATGATATAGCTCCCATAAGTTCTGTTCCTACATTCCCTTCTGCTCCAATAAGTTAAGTTCTTGCATTGGGTGCCGGTAGTGGGTCAACATAAACAACTGCTTCTTCCTCTGCTGCTACTAGTGGCTATGGATATTTATGTGGATCTGTAGATGCTTATCGTGGATCTGCTCAATCCTGATGAAAAGAGGAGAAATCTCATGCTTTGCTAACCATTTCCGCACAACTTGCTCTGAATCAAATCTTGGATTGATCTCCTCGCCTTCTACGGAGTGGTGAGAAGCTGTTAAGGAAGAAAGAGTTTCATGTGGGGAGGAAGTGAATGGGCTCGACTAACAGGAGAGGAAGCGTTTTAGGAACACTTATATATTCCCCAAAGCAGTAAGTCTATGCTAAAAAAGGAAAATGAAGCTATCTCATTCAATCATTTTGGGGGTTGGACGTTAATCATTTCTTACACCACTATCGGTAGATAATATGGCGGGCCAACGAAGACATCTTTCTACGACTTCGAGTGTTTCCATCCTTGTTTCGGGGGGAATACAGGCGGTAAGCTTTATAGGCTAGCTATGATTGATCGACATTTCCGGTATCCGTCCATATATTCGTTCTATATGTCAGCCATGTCAGGTTTCAGGGTTGGAGTAGAAGGATTCGTGCTCTATCAATGACGTTGGATCTGGTTTCTTTCCAAGAGTAGTGTCTAGTCCTTCTGCACCCTGGATTTATGGCCCAGTTCCCGATTCATATTGCTAATGAAACCATCTATATACATAGGAAGTATCCTCTTCGCACGCCATTCAGAGTGAATTCTTCCTCCCCAAGCTTGCTTTTCCGCCCCAGCTGCAGAGGAACCGGGGTTCATTTGTCTCTCAGACCACCATCCCAGACCATCATTTGCCTTTATGGTGACCTTGGAGACCTTACTACAGACATCATGGTTCCGATGTTCTTCGTAACTGGCAGAGTATTGTTTTCATTAATCTGCATGGGTGCCATGATCTAGGCAATCAATATTAGCATGCACACCTTGAACCTTCCCCCCACCACCTGGTAGCTCACACGTTCTTCCCTGGTGGCTACGAGTGTCTTCACAAATGCTTGCCCCATATAAAACCCCATCCAGGGAGTGGCGATCCTTCTTGGCGAGGCTCAGACAGTCAGTAGCCAGCCTCAAGTTCCGGTTTGGACACCATTTTGTATCCCATGCTTGCTGATCATAACTGACTCCTTCATTGGCTAGGCGATCAACCACCTTGTTGGCCGTTCAGTGTACATGGGATGGAATGAAGACATAAATATGAGGAAGGGAGTGTGCTAGTTGTTCCAGTCCTTCTTCCAAGTGCCAGTTCTTGGATAGTTTATTTATGGGAGTGCCATGTTGAAGTTTTGTAACCATTTGTATGATTAATTGGCAGTCACCTTCAGCTATGACTTTATGGAAACCTTGTTGGATTGCTACCCGAAGCCCATATTAAAGAGCGAAGAGTTCTACTGCATTGTTTCTTTCAACTCCCATAGATCCTGCGTAGATCCATTCTATTTCTCCCCTTTCATTGCATATGGCACCTCCAAATCCTACTAGACCGGGGTTTCCTTTTGATGCCCCATAAAAATTCAATTTTCATAAACCTGTCAGAGGGGGGGACCATTTATCCGAGATGGAGGGTTTGGGTTCTCTGTAGATTTTGTTCCCGTTTGAACTGATGGGTTTGAGTTCCTAGTTCTGCTAATGATTGCTTCATTTTCCTGGCATTTCCAGTCCACCTCTGACCATTGGGTAATTTGTAAGGTCTCCCTGATGTCAAGTCTAATCTTATGCCATATTTGGTGATTGTTCAAAGCCAGTTATTCAGAATTACTCTATTCCGGTTATACCTTCCATGGAAAGTTTCGCACCGTAGCCAGGCCCAACCGAGGGATTGATGGAGAGAGGGATCAAGGGATGGATTGATTGAACAAAAGACCCTTTGGTGAATCAATTGAGATAAATCCAATCTTGCATGGAAATCCTTAAAATAATCTATTTATTATTATTTAAGGTAGTAGCCACAAGCCGATTCGACATCCTATCCAAGAGAGATTCCCCCTCCCTTTTATTACTGAATTTACCAGCCCAAATCTACTAGCACGGGGTACAGGTGAAAGGTGATTAGCCCACGAACTTTAAGGAGGATGCTCACCTGTTCCTCAGAGTCGGTTAAATTGGTTAAGAAGGTAGGAGAGGAAAACCACTCAAGCTAGCCTTAAGAGAGGTTAAGAGAAGCTTCTTCCTTTCTGATTTGACTCAGAAGCTAGAGGTAGAGGGAGGATATTTACCCGTACCGAAGGGATTCAGTAAGAAGCTTAGCATAGAAGGAAGAAAGATTAAGGCTTATATTCAGACTATTAAGATTCACTAAGAAACTTCTAGTTTGAATAGAAAGGTTGAACTGATATAGGCATAAGATTAAGGCATAGAATAGAAGCCTCAACTAATAAGGTAGAGGGAGGAAATACGCCCATACATCTCAGAAAGGTAGAGTAAGGAGATTTTCCTACATCCATTAAGCTTAGAAGAAAGGAATAGAAGGTAGAATAATATTAAGCCTCATATGCCTCACATAGAAGTGAAAGGGTCCTTATTACTCGCCTCGACTTATACTGAATAGAGAGG
>JZKD02S1675150.1:747364-758241 GCA_000966675.3 Picea glauca | reverse complement strand
AAATAACATACTTTTTATTGATTCGAAAGGCATTTCAGACCTACCTGAGAGTGGTTGGATCATCAAAAGACGAATTCGAGTAGCTTCATCTCATCCTATAGGGACCTTTTTATGGCTTTTGAATTGGGAACGGTTGGATATATTGAATTGGTAAGGTGATATCAGCTGGGGACTTTGGAGCTTAGGGGTAAAGACCCTCGAACGGTTGGAGATATTGGAACATTTGAAAACCTACTAGCCGGTGGTAAACACATCGACGAAAGGAGAAGGTCAAGGAGAAAGTCAAGGACGAAAGTGAAGGAAGGACAGTTTGTTCCTCCTCGGAAAGCCAACGGGAGGGAGGCCAAGGAACGGGTGGAGAACGAAAATAATGACAATTAATGGCAAGTGGATGGGTGGGAGAAGGACAGGGAGAATGGACTAACGGGAAGGAGAAGAAAGGCCAATGAAAGCGAACAGGAAGAAGGCCAAGGAACGTTAAGAGGCCAAGGAAAGAGAAAAGTATGGGTAGGTGGGAGAAACGGGAAAGCACAGCGGTGACGCTGACACGTGAGAGAAGGAAAGCGAACGGGACGGTCAAGAATGACAAAAGAGAACGGGAAGGCCAAGGAACGGGTGGAGGAAGTCCCCTGTAGACTAACGTGGGGGAGATTATCTGTCCCAGCTTACCTTCTTAAAAGGTTGGGTGGGATAGCCAATAAGGAACGATGGGTGGGAGGAGAAAGTAAAGGTGACTCTGACTGGTCCTACCTTCCTTTCTGGTCATATCTAGTCTTCAATGCAATAATTGCATATATAATAGCAGCATTGTCAAAGGTCAGGTTATCACTTACCTGAGTAAGCTACGCGAAGGTTTTCACTTTTAAGTGAGTGATCAATTTGTTCCCTGCACCGCCAATACTAAAAAATATTTTCTCGTAGAACCGATCTGAGAAGGCTTGGTGGTATCAAGAATGGTTTCTAAAAAGGGACCTAGAGATATCAGAAGTGAGAATGTTGACATGAGTAATGATAAATCATGTGTTCCCACACGATCGCCTGCCAGTTCCAGGGTTTCTGCGTTCAGTCAATCTATGCAGAGTGAATTGGATGAGGGTTCGATCGAGATTGATATGTGAAATGATAAAGCGAACGACGAAATCTGACCAAATCAACAAATCAACACCAAATCCAAAGAGAAATACTATGGGGAGAAAATAGCTGACAAGACATAAACCTTCTTGATATGTTGGAAGGTGCGAAATTAATAGGTGCTAGAGCAGCTACAATTGCTTTAGCGGGAGCTGCTTCCGGTATTGGAAACTCTCTTAGTTCTTCGATGTTGGGTAAGGGGTGACTAGCATGCCTCCTGTACAAAGGTGTTCCTGGCTGAATGGGTGATAAGTAAGTGGGGTAAGGGGGTAAATATAGGTTGGTGAAGCAGGTGGGTTGATGGGTGGTGCTTAATCTTATGGGGTTCTACTGGCTGGATCAACAGAGTCCACTTCTCCCACCTCTATAGGTTCTTTTAGAGGTGCCGCATTAATGGATTAATCCACTACTTAATCCAAGACTTGATCCACTTATGTCGTCTATGTTGTTGGACCTTGAACTAGTACTCCAACTAGTTATGCTACTTCTGCTGGATAGGATAGATCTTATGCTTAATAGACAGACATCAACATCTGCTTTTACTCCAACTGGTTCAGTGACTGAGTCAACTGCTTATGCTTCTTTCGATTTGGATTTATGCAATTAGGAAGGATGCTTCGGGGAAGAGCTCATGACACTTCTTCAGTATTACTTCTCTCGAGAGCAACCCCTGGGCTACAACGCCCAGAACCAAGTGGAAGTACTTTATACGTAAGGCTCCCGATGGCGCTATGACGGAGTTATTAGGATGAGTTGTACTTTATCCTTCCCCGGGTGCTTCGTAAGGTAGGTCATGAGATTCCCTTAGAAGTATCCACTTTAGAAACATTAACTAAAAGCGGGATCAGAACCAGAAGTAGAATTAGAATGCTTTTTTCCGAGGTGAGTGAACTTGAGGCAATGCTGCTGGAACTAGTCAACTTCCATCGGTCGAAGCTGAAACTGGAGAACCATACATACATACTTAGAGCTAGCTCCCGCTGAGAAATCTATCCTTGTTCAGTAGGTGTTTCTAAATCCTTGTTTAGTGAACCTCCACTATAGTAGCGGTAGGTAATTCCAATATGGCAAAACCCTAATTGGTAAATTGGAATTTTGGGGAATGCAGGACTAAGAATGACTCAAAAGATGAACTAGAATTAGGTGGGTAGGTAAGGAATAACTGGTATTGCATTGAATCTGATCTAGTCTTCGATCGATGCTTAACTTCAATCCGGTGAGGCTAAAACCGGTGAGTGAACCTTCTGATGTTGCACCAACCGTGTGAAACTTTACATGCAGAGCTTTAACTATTTGGCTAAGGAACAGACAAAAGCGAAACAAGAACGTGGAACGGAACTAACAATCTTTGAAGCATTCTTCTTTGGCCTAGATAGAGTCCAGGTTCAAACCGCATGACCTACCAGTCCCAGGTTCAAACCCCTCCTTTTTTCCAACCATATATGTAGAAAGAAAGTAGTTTGGTCTAGCCCCTATCCTTCCTTCTCCTATGATATACCCCCACCCACCTAGTGATGTGGTACTTGGTAAATCCCTCCCTTACTTCTTTCCATCCTTCCTTTTCATCTCTTATGCTATGCTTCTTGATGTCGGGAACACTTGACTTGGTAATGAGAACCCATAGGTTTTAACTACTACATTGGCATGATAGATCCACAGGTACAAAAGTGCTCCATCTATTCCCACTGACATAGATGATTCAATCACAGTTATAGTCCCTGTTTGACTCGTGTTTTCATTCCATAAGATTGCAACTATAGTTGTAGCTATAACTATAATGACCAGCAGCAGAAGGGAAAGAATAGGATAAAAAGCAACATTTGACTTACTAAGAGATAGACAACTTATTTCTAAACTTCTGCATGTACTTACTCCCCTTCCCTTGACCTATCAACCCCTGGCTGAGCACTTTCATAACGACAAATGCTTGTGTCATTCTCCAGGGGTGAGGAACTCACTATCTTTGGGGGACTAGAAAGAAGGATACCACTAGTAAAGGCCTTCCTTATTTATCCAATGAGCATAAAGATGTTTCTCCACTAGTTTTATGCCCACGTAGATAGGGGAAGGAAACAACCTGATCAAGATGTGCCAATTTCAGAAACCTCGAAGGGATAATTAATGTGGGGATAATCCACCTAAATCAATTTCGGTCGGAAACACCTTTAGTTAATTAGTTTCTAGCCTTTGGCATTACCTCTCCTATCCACTCTATGTCGGGTTAAATAAAAATACTCTCCAAGAAGGTAACTCTGATTGCCTTTAGTTAGTGGTTCCTCTGTCACCCAGTTGTCGGTTATCTTGGGATGATTTTACTTGGAACTTGGAAGTTGGTGCTTGGGAAAAAAATAAATTGCAGTTGGAGCTTAGTGGTTACCTAGCCCACATGTTTGGGTTCGTTCAGACCCCGATACACGACACCTAACCTTCCAGTCGTTAGGTTGACTATCCAGTCGATAAAATAGATCGTTTCCTTGCTCGTTCTCCCTCCAATAACTTGGCTTAGCCTGTTTCCCCCTCCGTCTAGATGTCTAGATTAGGTCCCTTTCAAGCGACTCAAAGAGTGACCAGTAAAGAAAGAATAGCAGTAGGTACCAGCTTGCATTGGGTGGTCGCAAGCAGTTCAATACATTAGCTAAGGAAGGTCTTAGTATTAACCACTGCCTAACAGACCCTTTGTTCGTCAGATCCCCATTACCCTTTTCTCCCTAACGGGCGATCCCTTTACCGGTAGCTTTAGCTCCCTAACCAATTTAAAAAATAAGATAGTGGGGAGACCTTCTATGAACCTTGGGATGCAGGAACCAACCTAGGAACCTAGGGACTTGCTTTGCGGCTAGAAGAGAAAATGTCGTACTAGGGAGGTTCAGCACGTGTTGACCATAAGATACGTGGGGAGCTCTGCTTTCTTTCCATTGATATATCGTAGGGAGTCTTATTTGCCTCAAGGTCCAGCCTTGGATCTCGAGGTGAAAGAAAGGAAATAAATCCCTTCAGCCTTCTATTTATTCCCTCAAGATACTATGCTTAGCTTATCCTCCCTTACTTATTCTTCTTCAAGAAGGAAGGAGGAAAGAGTAATTACATACATACATACATACATACATACATACATACATACATACATACATACATACATACATACATACATATATATATAATAATGCACAAAGTACTTACCAAAATTCTCTAGTGAGGAATGACTTTGAATCCCATCGAATGACAATTCTCGAAAGGAAGAAAGGTATTGCAATCCCCATTCTGAATAATAAATAAAATAGCCCCCCCATTTAGCACTTTCGTAGATCATCCCCCATACTATTTGATCCCAAAGCTGACATAAAATTCAAAGGTCAATCGTTGTCGATCAATTCGCTGACGATTTTCTTTCGTAGCTCACCTCACCCTTGCTACCCTTGCTCCCCCGATTCTAGATGGCATGGCAGGCACATATTCTAATTCCCCCATACCCTTTGCCCAGTTAGACTGCTAAGGTTTGGTGTGGGAGGGATCGTCGGAACTGCCTTACTTAGGAACTACAACAGCCACAAACTTCCACAGATATTGTGCTGCCTTATTCTATACTCTATAGCCAACACTTCCCCAGATATTGTGGGAACCCAACCTATGGATTCATTACAGTCACAAACTTCACCAGATATCCTGGGTGGGAATTGCCAAATTGAGGAATGTCAGCCAGAACTTATTAGACACGGTTGAATGGATGATGCTTAATTAGAGAGAGAGCCTTATGTTGGACAGGCTTCAGACTACTAAATTGCTAGGAGATGCCTTTGATCACACTTACTAAATCAAGGCACTTAGGAGGGACTGCTATGGAAGACCTGGGATGGGAAGGATGGGGCATGAAACAATCTTACCCTTATCTTTCTTACTGCCTTCACCCTAGGATATGGAGTCTCTTNATATAAGAATGCACAAAGTACTTACCAAAATTCTCTGGCGAGGAATGACTTTGAATCCCATCGAATGACAGTTCCCGAAAGGAAGAAAGGTATTGCAATCCCCATTCTGAATAATAAATAAAATAGCCCCCCGATTTAGCACTTTCGTAGATCATCCCCCATACTATTTGATCCCATAGCTGACATAAAATTCAAAGGTCAATCGTTGTCGATCAATTCGTTGACGACTTTCTTTCGTAGCTCACCTCACCCTTGCTACCCTTGCTCCCCCGATTCTAGATGGCATGGCAGGCACATATTCTAATTCCCCCATACCCTTTGCCCAGTTAGACTGCTAAGGTTTGGTGTGGGAGGGATCATCGGAACTGCCTTACTTAGGAACTACAACTGCCTTATTCTATACTCTACAACCAACACTTCCCCAGATATTGTGGGAACCCAACCTATGGATTCATTATAGTCACAAACTTCACCAGATATCTTGGGTGGGAATTGCCAAATTGAGAAATGTCAGCCAGAACTTATTAGACACGGTTGAATGGATGATGCTCAATTAGAGAGAGAGCCTTATGTTGGACAGGCTTCAGACTACTAAATCGCTAGAAGATGCATTTGATCACACTTACTGAATCAAGGCACTTAGGAGGGACTGCTATGGAAGACCTGGGATGGGAAGGATGGGGCATGAAACAATCTTACCCTTATCTTTCTTACTGCCTTCACCCTAGGATATGGAGTCTCTTACCAATTGATGAAGCCAAGAATCGTGCGTGGGTAGACACGAGAGAGAGAAGGCAAGGATTGGTGACTTGCTCTCTGTTTCAGAGCATTTTTTATATTGACCGGAACCACTCCACGAATACCAAACTTGCTTTTTGGATACCCGATGCACTTTGCTTCGCACGTCACTCACATAAGGCTGCTGCCCCCCCCTTACTTATTCTTCACTAACTTGCTTGGTGCCAGACCCCCCACCTGGTGCCTTCTTATGCGAGGAAATACTATCTATCTTGCCTTACTTTAGTTGTGCTTATAACCTTCACTTTTCACAACACGTAGTGCCTTTACGTACCCCACTTAGGGATGCCCCCAACTTATAGCGAATGTAGCGTTGAACGGACAGTCCAATCAATAGAGGGAGGGAGGAGTTGTTGGATGGAGGGGGACGGGCTTCCAGTAAGCATTCACAGGCCTAGAATCACACTTTCTCAAAGGACGGACAGATTCGGATATAGGACTATTCCGGTCCAGCTGAGCCTTGCCCAGGATACACTTTAGGAATTTTAACCCACTGGCTAGGATTGGAATACCCGTACTTTACCTTTCATTTTACTGCCTGTTGTTACCAACTACCCACCTGCTTTACCAACCTAGAAACACCCTACTTATTTATAACCTTWCCGTCAAGAATCAGAAGGGAGGCATGSTTTTCACCCCCTAYGTAYGTTTACGAACTCACCCACCTTAAGACCTAGACACCGACTTTCCACCTAGTACCACTTTAATTAATCGCTTCATGGCTAATGCACTATTGCTATTTAKACTCTGCCTACTTGCTTTACTTTATGTTAGCTCAATTGTGGGATCGTCGGARCTGCTGGATTTATTCTCGACAGCYAGAACCTTTAGCRGATATCCTRGGAACTTCAACTTAGATCRTGGAACTGCCCCAGATAGATTCTCAACRGCCARAACTTATGAGACACGGGTGCATGATCRGATCGATTCAACGAGGACCTTTTCGTAGCTMCCCTTGTTCCCCCTATTCTGGATGGATGGCATGACACAACCCTACCTTTACTGAAGTGTTACCATACCGGGCACCCACCATACGACCTATACCACTTGATGAATGAATCTTAGGGAGGTGTGCAATTATAGACTCGACATGGGAGGCATGGCATCATTATACAACCTTACCCTTACCCCTTATTACTTCTGTGTTAACGACTTGCCCTATACCAATTGGATGAATTAAGCGCTTAGGCAAATATGGTACAACTATAGACCCGACATGGAATGGGAAACCTTCTTACCCTTTAGTTATGTTTTTACTCACTACCTGTCTACCTATAGACCTAGACTATACCACTTGGATTAATGAATCACTTAGGAGGTAGGTACTGCTGCTATTAACCCTTCTCTTCTCACCTGGTATCAGGACGGGATCATCCAACCTTACCCTTTCTGTAACCCCACCACCACATAACACCATCACTGTGTACACCCTTCTTAGACACATAGATTTAGTATTTGCTTCTATATACGTAATTACGATGCGGAAAATAGGTGTGAAGAGCGATTCTGACAAGGAACCAAGGCGCGTAGCAACTGAATACCCTGAATCCTGAGACTATTCTAGAAGAATGGATTGATGGACAATGGATGGAGGGAAAAAGGATGGCTGGCTAGAGGGGATTAATGATATTATTGGCGTCTTTAGTCGCTCTTGTTGGTACGACTAGCTTGGCTGGATGAAATAATTGTTAGGATAGCTTGCTTGGATTGTTGGCTGGCTTCACTCATGCTCTCATTGTTCGAGCTGGTTTCTTTTTATCTGCCACCTAAGTTGTCACCGTTGTCTCTATCCTGTGGAGAGATAGTCCCTATGCCTCTGATGAGGCCGTCGTTGCAGCCTCTGGGGTCATAGGCATCTAGGGTAGTGAAGTATCCCTCCTGCGTGTGGGAAGAGAGGATAAGAGAGGAGATGATCTTACCCTTTCTGTAACCCCACCACCACATAACACCATCACCGTGTACACCCTTCTTAGACACATAGTTTTATTATTTACTTCTATATACATAATTACGATGCAGAAAATAGGTGTGGAGCGATTCTGACAAGGAACCAAGGCGTGTAGCAACTGAATACCTTGAATCCTAAGACTATTCTAGAAGAATGGACTAATTGACAATGGATGGAGGGAAAACGGATGGCTGGCTAGAGGGGATTAATGATATTATTGGCGTCTTTAGTCGCTCTTGCTGGTACGAATAGCTTGGCTGGATGAAATAATTGTTAGGATCGCTTGCTTGGATTGTTGGCTGGCTTCACTCATGCTCTCATTGTTCGAGCCGATTTCTTTTTATCTGCCGCCTAAGCTGTCACCGTTGTCTCTAGCCTGTGGAGAGATAATCCCTGTGCCTCTGATGAGGCCGTCGTTGCAGCCTCTGGGGTCATAGGCATCTAGGGTAGTGATGTCTCCCTCGTGCGTGCGGGAAGAGAGGATAAGAGAGGAGATGATCTCCCGGTCAGTTTGGGCCCATAGGTTTGCGATGCGAGGGGCGATTCTTTTTTTATGAACCACCTTCCTAGTTTCACGGCCACCCCGGACCCGATTGGGTTCCAAGCTACTTTAAGGTTCGAGATGCTTCATCGGACATACTTTGTATTTTTTCGATCTCTCATGGTCTTGGGTGAGTTTCGCTCCACTCTGTGCCTTATATTTCATATGCAAACTTGTCTGAAGACACCTTTGTATGGATATGATTATGACCCCGCTTGAGATCTTTAGGAGTCTATTTGTTGCGCACCTCACCCCTCATATTTAGGATTTGATTCTTGATCCCCCCAACATTATGTTCATGTGCCCTCTGGTTCTGGTGGGGTGGCCTCACAAATAGACTAAAAGCCAATTACAGAGCTAGCTAGATCCCTTCCAATTTGAGATCCATAGCCGGTTTGATTAATTAAGACTTGGAGCAACGATTATTAATTAATTAGTTGGGTAGGNGGGGCGATTCTTTTTTTATGAACCACCTTCCTAGTTTCACGGCCACCCCGGACCCGATTGGGTTCCAAGCTACTTTAAGGTTCGAGATGCTTCATCGGACATACTTTGTATTTTTCCGATCTCTCATGGTCTCGGGTGAGTTTCGCTCCACTCCGTGCCTTCTGTTTCATATGCGAACTTGTCTGAAGACACCTTTGTATGGATATGATTATGACCCCGCCTGAGATCTTTAGGAGTCTATTTGCTGCACACCTCACCCCTCATATTTAGGATTTCATTCTTGATCCCCCCCACATTACGTTCATGTGCCCTCTGGTTCTGGTGGGGTGGCCTCACAAATAGACTAAAAGCCAATTACAGAGCTAGCTAGATCCCTTCCAATTTGAGATCCATAGCCGGTTTGATTAATTAAGACTTGGAGCAACGATTATTAATTAATTAGTTGGGTAGGCGGAGCAAAGAGAAAAGATCTGGAAAAGCAAGGTAGCTACCTTAGTCCCTTTAGGTGGTAACAGGCGGAGACTATAGATCTAGATGGGCACCGGATCCGGAACTGCTGCAACGCCTACCTAAGCAGGCACACGAATGAACACATCATTTAACCTATATATCCGTATAAAAATAAGATATCTAATTATAGATGTAATTATGGTCCACGGATGCGGAAGAATGGGATATACACACACAAGCTGGTCCACCTGCCTGCACGCACAGAATGGATGCTCGACCTAACGTGCGTGAGACTATAACCAACAAAGGGAGGGAGCATATATGCTTGGCCCGGCCCTAAATATTGAGTGGAAAGATATTGATTGAAGGTGGATCCAGTAAAAGAATCCATTGATCGAGAGAATTATAGGTCCTAGTTTCTGTTGTTCGAGATCCATAGCCAGCAAGCAGATTACGAGCCGTAGCTAGCAGCAAAAAGAGCAGATCCAGGCACTGATACAGTAGAAATCGAGTAGTTGGTTGATCCAGTTGGTGAAGCAGTTGAATACCCCCTCCCTATAGCAGCATATCCAGTCACAGAGGCGAAGATAGCTTACCTAGCCAGATTCATGCAGATCAATTGACTAACTGATGACTAACTGACCTGATTCTCCCCGGCCCTTTTAGTCTGGCCTGCTTTAACTCCTAATTGACTGACTTATTGGGTGGGGATCAGCACACTTAGAACCTTGAAGAGAAATCCCTTTGCTCTGACCTTTCTCTTTACTCTTATAACCAATACTGTTCACCTTATTAGAGGAGATAATGCCTTACTTACTTAGACTTACTGCATCGGACGGATGGGATGGAAGGACTTCAACATAGAGCATTGTTTGACGGGCCTTCAGACTACATTGCTAGGAGAGGAGATGGATGCCCAGACAGCCAGCATTGATAGGAGATGCTTTAAGGGATCACACTTCTTAATGAATGCTTAGGAGGTACGGCACTATGACTATTGACTGCCTACTTGCGCTTTAGACCGCTCAGGTGTGGGTGGGATCGTGGCGTGGCGTGGGAACTACCCTATGGGATTCATTACAGCCAGACCTTAAATATTTGATGGAAGGAAGGGCTTACAAACCACCTGCTTCTGGAATCCTTTCTATTTACTTGAACTCCCTCAACAAACTTTGTAGAGTGCTCTGCCTGCCCAACCAATTAATTCAGTCAGGAATCAGAGCCAGAGGGGAAGTATGCTATGAACCCGTTACCCTACTACCTTTCCTTATTAATTCTTCTGCTGGGTACTGCTATTACCTATTCTTCCGGCCGAGCCTCGCCGATACAATTCATCCATTCAAACTGCATTCTAGGTAGGAATCAACCTATCTATCTGTCTTTCTTTTAATGCCTGCCTGCTACCCACCTTCTCTAGTTACCCACCGTAATACCTCTACCTGTTCTACCTATATCACTTACTGAATGAATGCCTAGTAGGGGGACTGCTAGAGACCTCTTCTCAGGACGGCATTAAACAGCCCTTGTTCCAAGCTACCTACCCACCTGAATCACTAAACCCTACCTAGTACCACTCGAATTAATCGCTTCATAGCTAATGCTGAGGACTCAGGCGCCCACAGGCCCAAGCCCAAGC